>JANQBM010000009.1:16125683-16142619 GCA_025594535.1 Erythroxylum domingense | reverse complement strand
AAACCCAGCCCTCCTTCTTCCCTTGGCAAGCAAATATCATCCCAAGTCACCTTATAATTCTTCCCACCCCACAAGAATACCTACAAATAAAAGTGATTCTCTCCAAGACGGTAATAGGTATAGGAAACGTTTGGAGCCAAAATGATTGTACTCCTTGTATTACTGTCCTAATCAACTCAAGGTGTCTAGCATAAGAAAGTGTTTTAGCATTATAATTATCAATATAACCTTCAATAGTCTCAATTAGAGAAGAGAATTGCGCCACTGAAACTCTTAATGGAGCCAATGGAATGCCCAAATAAAGAACCGGAAATGATCCTAATGGAAATTCAACCAACTTCATAATGTCCTCCCTTTTTCTACCATATACTCCTGTAAGATATATATTAGATTTGGAAGGGCTAACCTTCAGCCTCGACACCCCTTCCAAATCTTTAAGAACATCCACAAGAATTTTAGTAGACATAAAGTCCCCTCTTGAGAACAACATAAGATCATCAGCAAAAGCAATATGCGTAATACCAAATTTACCACACTTCACGTGGTAGTTAAAATTAGGATTTGTGGTTCTCTTCTTAAACAACCTAGAAAAGTACTCCAAACACAAAATGAACAAAGTAAGGGACATGAGATCACCTTGTCTCAATCCAAATTGTCCTCTAAACATACCATGCAAGACACCATTAATTGAAATGGAGAAAGAAGTCGTAGTTACACACTCCATAATCCATCCCACAAATTGTGATGGGAATCCCAATCCAATCAACACATACTTAAGAAAAGACCAAGAAATAATATTATACGCTTTTGTAATGTCCAGCTTGATCATGCATCTTAGAGAAATCCTCTTCCTGGTGTAGCCTCTAACAAACTCATCTGCTAAAAACACATTATCCACCATAGTTCTTCCCAACACAAAAGCAGCTTGGATTGGATTAACCAGAGATCCAAGTAAAGGTGACATTCTTTTAGCCAAAATTTTTGTAATCTCTTTGTATGTGACATTAGTACAAGCAATAGGTCTGAAGTCCTTCACCATTGGGTTATTTTTGGTTTTAGGCATTAAGGCAACAATAGTACGATTAGTTTGCTTAAGGAGTTTACCATTATTAAAGAAATCCTTGACTGTAGCAACAAAGTCCCTTCTTCTAATATTCCATTGCTTTTTAAAGAAAGTTGAAGTAAAACCATTCGGATCCGGTGCTTTGTCATCCCCAATGTCGAAGAGTGCCCTCTTAATTTCATCCTCTAAAACTGGAGCAACCAAGTCCTCACAGGTAAATACATCAACTTTCGGCCCATTTAGAAGTACATCCATTTCCATTATGTTAGAAGTAACTGATGTACCAAATAACCCTTTAAAGAAGTCTACAAAATAGGCAGCAACATCTTCAATTGAATAAGTTGAAGTTCCATCCTCTTTACTAATATGAGAGAGAGAATTTTTCAAGCCCTTCTTTTTTACCACCACATAAAAGTATGTAGTGCACCTATTGGACTCTATAGTGTGAGTACATTTTGCTTTCTGTTGGTAGAAATGCTTCTCATCTTCCAACCAAAAATTTGCTTCTTTCCTCTTTGTATTGACTAGCTCCATAAAACCCACATCAGTAGGATTATTTGTAGAAGCCTTATATGCATGTTTAAAGTTTTCCTTAGCATCCTTAGCTCTCGAAGAAATATGGCCAAATGAATTGAAGCTAAGCGACTTTAACGGATACTTAAGAGATTGCAACTTCGAACGCAAAATATATTGAGCACATCCATCAACAACTTTATCCCAACTACTAGCAATAATAGACTCGAAGTTTGGGTGAGCAATCCATATATTAAAAAACTTAAAAGGCTTAGCACCTCTATAATTAGGCCGAATGAAATCTACCATAACTGGACAATGATTATATTCTATGGTCATATCTAAGAAATTCGCATTGCAAGATAAACCTGCATTCCCCCAATTCTGATTAATAAAAACTTGATCAAGCTTGGCCCAAAGATTCTTTTTATACCAAGTGAAGAATTATTCCTTGGAAGGTGCACCTCAAACCCAAGTACAATCTGAAAGTCAAGCAAATCCTTAATCAAATAAGCCGATGGTGGTTTACATCCAAGTCTCTCCCTAGCCGAACAAACACAATTAAAATCCCCCATGATGGCCCAAGGCAAGGCCATTGCTTATTCAAAACCCCTTAAATGCTGCCACAACTCCCTCCTTTTGGTGACACTATACAATCCATAAACAAATGTAGAGATAAATACAGTATGAGATATAAGGCATTGAGTACGACAATGTATATGTTGTTCTTAAACTTCTAAAATATCACATCTAACAAAAATAGGATTCCACATAATGAACATCCTTCCCCCAACCATAGCATCAAAATTATAAGAATACTTCCACCCCAGAAACCTATTCTTCACAACCAAATTAAGATTATCAAATGATAGTTTTGTTTCAATAACATAACGAAAATGAGAATCGTGTTGTCTAAGATGGTTAACAACACAATTTTATCTTTAGGCCTTATTAAAGCCCTGGACATTCCAAAATAGGATCCTCATTTATCACCTTTGGAGGTTTGGTCACCTCTAAGCCGTTTAAGTCCATCCATGTTTCTGTTCCTATAGCTACTTTCTCGAATAACCACACCTTGATCATGTATAACATGATTACCATATTTATCCTATGCTTCAACCGACTATTAGCATATATCATAATTTCTTTACCTTCATTAATTCTCACACTCCTACGACTGTTCATCGTTTTCCATTGGTTGTCATTGGCCATATCCACCTCTTTTTAATTTACCTTCGCATCATTACCCTGGGAGGCTACATTGTTGACCAATGTCTTACTTGTAATAGGTTGCAATGTTCCCTCACTTCCTCTGGAGAGTACTTCAATGTTTCTTGCGCTAGCTTGCACTGCTACCCCGGTAACACTGAGGCACGTTGTTTCATCATCCACACCTGCATATCGCATTGGTTCCTTGCCTATACTCGCCTACGATGCTGCCTTACCTTTGCTCGACAACAACTCGCTTGCTCCATACTACCCCTATATCCTGCTAGAGTTCGACCTGGCAGCACCTAGTTGCACACACTTCTGGACAAAACCTATAGTATCCTCCACTTCTTTTTCCAGCTTCGTACATACTTTAACATGAATTGACATACAATTATATTCTAGACTATAGATTTTACTACATTCTTCATGCACAAGTCTTAGTTTGTGACATGGTTGAGTCCCAAAACATGTATTTCTTAGGAAATACCTTTGTCATACTAACACGCCTGTTTCTCTAGCATGTGTCTTAACTTATGATTTTCATAAAAGAAAATGCCGTAGGCCATGCTCATGCCCCAAATCGTGTTCACCTAGAGACTTCAAAGAAACTCTCATTTATTTTCTAAACTTTTAAGATTGTATGCTCAGATATATAATTAATACTCAACAATCTCTATCTTGATGAATATACTATTTATATGTGGGTTGTATCCATATCTAACACCTTGAGATGTAACTTTTCTCCATGGTAACCAGTTTTGTCAACATGTCAGTTGCAATCTTTAAAATATGAGAAATTTTCAACAAAATAATTTTGATACAACTTAACTCCCTGATCTTGTAAAATTTAACATCTATATGTTTATTCCTTATATTATCATTTGATTTTTTATGAAATAAATGACATTTTGACTATCACAATATCTTTAAACTCTACCTTGATTAATTTTCACCTCCTTCACTAGTCTTGTAAGTCATAATGCTTCTTTAATATTCTTAGCCATTGCTATGTTCTCTCCTTTAGTTGTAGACAATACAACCAAAAACTATACTATTGATTTCTAACAAATAGACCCTCCTAAATGAGTAAAAACATGTCTTATAGTAAATCTCCTATTATTCAAATTTATTGCATTGTCCAAATTTTTAGATCCCATAACCAAAGAATCCCCTTGTTGACTACTAAACACACTCTTATGGTTTAATATTCCCTTTAAGTACCTAAATATCTACTTGGCTACTATCAAATATCGTTTTTTAATTTTTGATATGTCCTTACTAACCTTATAAAAACATGAGTCAAATTTGGACTTATACAAATCGTTGTATACATTAAACATATAATAATACTAGTATATGGTAACCTAGATATTTGATCAACCTTTACATCTATTTTTGGGTATTGTTTTAAAAAAGCCTAAAGTGATTTGCCAATAGAGTGATCATGAGTTTAGCCTTACTCATTTCAAGTATGTTTAATACCTTCTTAATATAGTTGGATTGAGATTACTATTGTTTCCTATAGCTTATATCCCTTTGAATCTCCATTCCTGTTATTTTCTTAGTAGCACCTAAATCCTCCTCAATTTTTTTCCTAATAAACTCTTTACTTTATTCACATCATGCATACTCTTTACGTCAATTAGTATATCATCCATATATAGTAATAGAAACATAAATGATCTATCATCAAGGCTCTTAATGTATATATAATAATCATACTCATATCTCCTATAGCTAATTTAGATCATATAAAATAGAAACATAAATGATCTATCATCAAGGCTCTTAATGTATATACAATAATCATACTCATATCTCCTATAGCTAATTTAGATCATATAAAAATCAAACCTTTTAAATTGTTATTACGAATATTATTTTAACTCATAAGGTGACTACTTTAATTTACACACCAAATGCTCCTTTTCAAGTTGACTAAAACCTTTGAACTGCTCCACTTAAATTTCTTTCTTTAAGTCACTATGGAGAAAAATTATTTGCCCTAAGTGAATATTCAAACTATCTATGAATATTATCCTAATAAAAGTATAATAAACCATTAGAGATAAGATTTTATCGTAATCAATCTCCTTTTACTGTGCATACACTTTTGGTACTAGTCAAGCCTTGAACTTTTTATATTATTATTGGCTTCCTTTTATATACTTACTTGCACCCTATAGGCATCTTTCCTTTAGGAAACCATATTAGTTCTCATTTCTGATTCAAAGACTCCACCTCCTCCACCATATCTCCTGACCAGCTGTCTTTCTCTTGACTATTCATAGCCTTTTAAAACTTAATTTGCTCCTTAATCCTTATGATGATTGAGAATGATACCATGTCTTCCCAACTAAATTTATTTAGTGGCCTAATGGTGTGTCTCGCCCTATGCATGGTTATACTATATGATACTTTTCTCCTAATATTTGTCTATTTTCTGAACTAGAATTTTTTATCATTTTTCAAGTCCACTTTAGGTTGCTTCGTTCTACTTGTACCTTCTTTATACCACCCTTTAGTGATCCCATCACATCCTCTCCACTAATTTTATTAAACACTACATTTGTACTCATCACCATCTTCTTTAATATTAGGTCTTAAAACTTGTATCCTTTAACACTTTTAAAGTAGCTAATAAATATACATTCTTTGACTTTAAATCATGCTTAATACTCTCATCACTAAAAGTATGTACATAAGTAGGACAATCAAAAGTTTTCAACTTAAATAAATATCTCTTATTTCCTATCTATAATTTCTCTACCACTCTTTCATTTAGTAAAGCATATGGTGATCCATTGATAAGGTAACATGTTATACTTAATGCTTATAAGATTTTAAGGATACTTGAATTGAATCTCAAACACTTGACCTTTTTAATTATAGATCTATTCATCCTCTTTGGAATATCATTATGCTATGATATTTTTTAAAGTATGTAATGTCTCTAAATCTCATGCTCCTTAAATAATTTTTAAAATTATGAGAGATTGACTAATTTAAAGTGTTAATATTTGGATTAACCATAAGTGCAAGGTGTAGTTATAGCTATCACAAACAAGTATGGGTCGATCCCAAAAAGATAATGATTACTAGTATTTACCTTTCTTTTGTTATCTAGCCTACAGATTGGATTTTGGTTTTTAATTAAGAATAATACTTAAACAATTAAAATAAAGTAAGAAATAATAATAAACACAGAAAGAATGGAAATTAGTTAGAAAATAATCAATATCAAGAATTAGTGTCTAGGTAATAAATCCCCCTAAAACCATTAGACAATTAACCTTTTATCATGCAATTGTTTTATTGAATATTTGACCATGAAAATTCCTATCTTATGCTATTAACTCTCTTGAGACTACTAATAACTAATCTATAGGTTTATTAACTAAAATTAGTCAGTCTAAAGTTTCTAGATTTGCTTTATTGATTTGTGAATTTCGCTATTACATTTGATTCTAATCTAGAAGATTTATGTCGACCTATCTATAATTACGGTGGATCCATTCATACACAGGATTTCTCAATCTCTGTGTTATAAAATCAGATTATGTACTAATATTCTAGATCTATTATAATATATATATATGTATGTATGTATGTATGTATATAACATATAATTGAATCATAATAGATCAATCCAAAATAATTGCATTAAATAAAAGAATCAAAACATAGTATAGCACAAACTAAGGTTCATCACACATAGACACTAAAAAGTGTTTAGTTACATATGATAGAAAATGAATTCAAAGATTAACTGGAAGAAAAATGAATATAAAACAAAGAGTTCATAATTCTATATCTTCCTTCTTTTCTATTAAATATTTTTATAAGTTTGATGTTTTATGTTATAATCTATTAAATCTTTTGATGATTTCTTTGCGTTGTCCACTTCTTTGGATCAATATCATCCCTTTTAAACGTTCTCCATATTTGTATTTGGCTCAAAATGTCTATTCCCCTCAATTGACCTCCACCAACGTCTTTTTATAGTAAATTTTAAGGTTCTAGGAGATACACGGTCTGATATATGGGCATGTACTAGACCGTGTATATTCCAAAATCTCCAAAATTCATGAATTTGCACGGGTTGAGAGACTTACACGACCATAAACATGGTTGTGTATCTCTACTATTCCTCAAATCTTCATTTTATGTTGCCTTTTTGTTCAAATTCTTCTCCTTTTAGTCCATGAAGGCAATTATAGCCTATAAATGCACTTGGAGTGAATTACGTACCAAAATATACAATAAAACGAAAAAATATCAAGAGAAATACATCAAATATGTTTATAAATATAGTCAAATATGCATCTATCAATGAGCTTATGTACTTAGTACCTTTATTTATACTTGATTTTTGTACTTGCCTTATTCTCCTTCTCATCATTTTATGCCTTGAACCTTGCAAAGATCTCAAATTTTTATTCATGAAGTATACTTAAACTTTCCTTTAAAACTCATTAATGAAATTAACAAAGTAATGAGATACAACTAACAATAACTCTTTAGTAAGACCTTATACATTAGTATGTATATAGTTTAGAATTCTTTTGGTTTTGTAGTCCTTTGTCTTGAATGTTACATTAGACAATTTACCAAACATATAAAAACTTGTATAAATATACTATATAATTTTTTATGTCCTTTTATAGGCCCCTCTTATAAAGTTCCACAATCCCCCCCTCATTGGAATGACCTAGTCGTATGTATTATTATGCAGTACTATCATCATCTAAATCTACTACAACAAAATCTCCACCTATAATTGATCTCCATTAGTATGTAAATATTTTTTCTCAATCTTAACACTTTCATAATAGTCAATGCACCAGATATCAAGTTAATATTATCTATATCAATTTTATAACAAAATTTATTATTTGTAAAGTGCACAAAGAAATTAGGTACTTGTTTAAATTTGGTACGTGCCAAACATCACACAATATCCTAACAACACCATTAAACATCTTAATATTAATTTTCCTATTCTAACAACTTTGGACGCTTTATAATCCCCAATTAGATAGTGCCAAAATTGTTTGACGTATATGACACAAACTAATCCTTATCTATTATCATTTGATGTGACCACCTTATATCTACTATCCATAAATCATGAAATTGACTAGTTGAAATACTGAGGATGTCTTAGTCACTACAATTTAAGTCTCCACTCTACATTATATTAGCAAACCTTTATGAATCAGCAGACTTCATTTCAACATCCTGCCTTTTAGTATTTCACAATATATCTTGTTTAGCTCGCATTTATATCATACGTCTTTTTATCTTTGAATTTAAATGCTCTTAAATGAGTCATTATTATTTTATTTCCTCTTACAATTTTAATTTTCCTTCATAAATAATCTTTCACCTTGAGAGTTTTCATAGATATTAAGTTTGTGTTGGTTATGGGCCAACAATGCAGCATGATATTCTCCAAACCGATTGTCTTATTATCCAATATAAGCATAATCACCAAATGTATTTTATCTTTATCCACAATAGTTACCTCGAACCATTGTAGGCCATTGAGTATTTAATTGAACACATGGGATCCATATTTATTCGTTCCTACATCTTCATCATATATAGTTTATGATTTAAATCCAACTTATTTAGGAGAAAATTTGAAATTTAAAAATTCTCTAGTTTCTTTCATATCTTTACAAGGGATACAATCTCTATGATGTTATAACACCCCTATACAGAACCTACAACCATCTACATATAAGGCAACCAATTTCCTGTACATACATTCATGGCATACATTTTGGTTCAATTGTATACATATACACATTACAAAATTACCTAATGCTTAACATTATCGTTTAACAGTAGTAAAACATCTTTACATTTACATGGTAATCTAAAAGAAAATATACAATTCCCGTTAACCATTACATATACAATCATCTTTAACTAAAAACACCTTTCAAAGTACTTTTTCTTTTATCTATTGACCTTAGTCACTGTAGATGTTCCTTGTACCTCACTCTTATGACTTGGACCTACACGGATTAACACCCATGCTAAGCTTGAAAACTTAGTGGGGAAACACTTAGTTTGGATGACCACTCACAGCAGTCATCTACCAAGCACACACATTCAGAAATATCACAACTCATATACCATAAATTCATATTCATGATCCAAACATTGATATTCAATGCTCATGTAAACAATGATAAAATACTTAAAGCAAAGTACATAATGCAAATATGCTTCAACATATTATCCATATACCGAAAATATACACTTATAAGCCAAATATTGATATTCAACGCTCATTGATACAAATTATCAATATAATTGTAAATCATTACAATTCATCATTACAACCAATACAAATGCTCATTAATACCAATTATTAATATTGTCATGTTTTATTTCTTATTTATGATTGTCAAGTTTCCTTTCTGTGTTAAGCTTACACATTTTCTGTGGGTGTGGATAACGGGTGCTGTGGATATCTGAAGATATCAAACAGTGGATACCTGAAAGTATCAAACAGTGGATACCAGAAGGTATCAAACTGTGGACACTAGTGGTGTCAAATTGTAGCAGCTGCACTGTAACCCTATAGGCATGGCCATCTATCTCCCACCAAGATAAAAGAATAGGCACTGTAACATTCCCTTTAAACATTTGCCAATTTGACAATTCATATATTAACAAGTCATATGATAAAAATCTATATTTATGTTCATACATGCAAGTCATAACTTATCAACATTAGAAAGGTGCCAAAAACACACTTTTATAATCATACTATACACATATGAGCGATAAATATGCATACAAATCTTTTATGTACATGTAAGTTTTCTTAGGAATGCATTATGCTCAATCTTAATTTCAAATTTTCAATCACCCAATTCACATATGATCAGTCTAATTTCATTTATTTCTAAATGTTCGAAAAGTTTTTATACACATTCAAAGAGGTTTGGATAAGATTCATTAAAAATCAGAAATGCAACAAACTCAAAATAATGCAATTTGGGCTAAGCCTATTGTGGTATAAAAATAGGCAAACAATCAGTCCAAAAGCAAATCACATGATAGACTCCAGTTGTTCCTTAATATGCATATATAAGAAGTTCGAATTAGGTTTGAAGGTCTTTTATACGTTTGTTCCCCTATGCCTCTAGTTTCCATAGAACTAACAATCAGACCATTTGAATTTCCTAATCATGAGATATAGACCAAATATCACAAGCTACTCCAAAACAGTGGCAACATCAGGTCCTTATTTTTGATCTAAATTTCCCATGTCATAAAGCCAGAAATAAATCAAAGTATCTTCTAGATATTTATATTTCTATCTATTAGTTTCATATGAAACTGAAATCACCAAATTTAGAGGTCTTTAGGCTGATTTATGACTAAAATAATGTGACTGGTTCAATATAGATAGAATTCCACTACACGATAATCTCTTGTCATATTCAACCAATTCTATACAAAATAACACCAAAATAGAACCAAAGCATCATCCCAGCAACCATTCCAAATCTAAATGAATCTTTTTACATATTCATAAATACACAGAAACAAAAAATCACTAAGTGAAGTCCCAAACTTTAAAATTGGCAAAGTAGTTCCTCTAATGCTTTTCCTTCCCTTCCTCTTTGGTTTTGCTTGAATCACCAAATGAAAAATGATAGGATGAAGAAGATAAAATGGAGAGGAAAAAAATTTGAAGTTAAACTATCACAGTTTCCTCTATCGTCCCTCTCCATATGCGTTTTCATGAATTTTCTAGTCTTAGACACATATTTTTATCCCATTGGACCATATGTCACAATCCTATTAGACCACATGATACAATCCCATTAGACCATATTACAATTCTATTAGACCATGTGTTACAATTCTATTGGACACACATGCTTTAATCTTATTGGTCCATGAGTTGACTTTAGTAAAATTGCATATTAGTCCTTCTTCTTCCTTTAATTGCCAAATTGACCTATAATCTTATCAATTTATTTCATTCCCCTATGTCTTAATTTTCTAGTGGCATAACTTTCATGCAATTTGGTTAATTATATATGGAGTTATATCCCAAAAACTATAGGTTGTTCGAAAATAAGGACAATAGCCAAAACTTAACTTCAAAATAGAATTCAAAACTTTTAAAGGCAGAATCAGATTTCACTTCCTTTATGAAAGTTTTTGACCTATATCTCTAGTTTAATCTCCAGTTGAAATTATCCAATTTAGAAGTATAAAGTCTAAGAACCATTTAGCGAGGTACACATCCCAAATCATCTAACTTCAATCTTATCATGCAAAATAACGCAAAAATACATCCTATTTAACCAAAAACATATCAATTTCTTATGGAATACTTCTTTTATTAATTCCTCTCACATCACTGATAAGTGTAAATTGCATCATGTTTTAGGACTTAGTTTGATATGTACTGAATTGGTAATTCACTCGTTTAGTATGTGTTTAGGTTAAAATTGTGTTAGTTTGTTAAGTTATTTATGTTTCAAGTGTTTTATGGGTTAGTACAAGTCTTTGAGCTTAAATATTACGTTTTTGAGGTACCTTGATGTATTTGTTAGTGTTTCAGGGTCAACATCAAAGAATGGAGAAGTTTCAGAGACATTCGGGCTGAAATAACAGTCCATGATCCTGATAGAAGCACTAGAGTTGGCCTACAATCGTGGCCATATGCCACGATCGTGACAGAAGCCTAGGACATGACCCACGATCGTGGCTTGCATGCCACGATTGTGACAAAAGGGTCGAATGTGGCCTATGATCGTGGCCTACAAGGCCATTGTTGTGGTCTGCATTGGGTAGACACGTAGACACTCAAAATTGTCAAGTTTTGAGAGATTTTTTAGACCTTTCAAATCCTAAAAAACTCTAAGGTTGCTCAGATTACAAAGGATATTTAAAAAACAAGACAAAGAGGCAGAGAGAGCTTTTGCATCAGCCACTTTTGCGAAACCCTAGAGAGAATTCATTGAGAGATTGAGAAAGAGAAGAAGGAAGAGAGAGGTGGAGAAGAAGCTAACTCGATGTACTTCCCTAATCAGGAGTTTCTTGACATCGTTACCTCAAATCATTGATCATATTTCTTGTTTATTTTTAGTTTTATTATTGTATAGAATTGGAATAACAATTTAATAACAGGATTTTTGAATGTTGAGGATGTTCTAAACTCACCTTCAAAGTTTATCTTTGATTTAATGAAATATGATTGTTTATGTTTCATTGGATTTATTATGATTTAATTTTGCGATTGCATAATTCGATAATAAACAGAGAGGGTTAATCGAATGAAAAATAATTAAATTGGGCTAACGAGAGTTAGGTGATTTAATAGAACAAGAATTAAATCAAATCAATAAATTGTGTGAAGAGAGATCTTGCATGGGTTTCTGATAGTTTATTAGACAACTTTAGATCTAATTAGGCTTTTGGATAGGTTGTTAATTGAGAGATTGCAACTTCCATAATCTAATTAGGATTTATGATTTAGGGTTAATGGTTATAACTTGAGAGGGAGTAATCAACCCTAGGATCGTTTAGAACCAATAATCTAGTAATTCATAATCAGTTACGTTAGCATTAAGAATAGGTAAAATTCCCTTTTTCTCAATTGTTAATTCCCTTAGGCTGATTCTTAGGTATGTGTTGCAATTGCTAAAATATTAATATTTTCTTGATTGCTTCTTAATTTGATTTGATTGATTGAATTGAATTCTTGTTTTAGTTTCGTTACATTTTGAATTTCTACGAATTGTTCTAGCCTTAGATTTCAGGATTGGATTATCCCTCCTCGTCAGATCAAAACCTTAGGCACTACATTAATGACCCGTGCGCTTGTGGATTATTGAGGGTATTTATTAAAAATTATATACATCAACACCGATCAAGTTTTTGGTGCCGTTGCCGAGGAGGTAATTAGTTTAATTCTTTAATTTAAGGCATTTTAGTTAGTTTTTATTTTTGTATTTTCAGTTCTTTCTATTTCTGAATTGTGCTCTTGCATGAACACAAGAGTCACAAGAAGTTCAAGTCGTGCTGCTGAAACCTTAGAGTTAGACATCACTCGATTAGGACGATCCATTAGAAAAGTTTGGTGTGAAGAAGAAGAAGAAATTATGAAAGCAATAATGGCCAAGGAATTTCAATAAGATTTGGATCACGGAGCTAACTAAGGATGTCAACAATGAACTCTTATGGATTTTATGAGACCAGGGTTCACCACTGCCAACTAAGGAGTAGCTAGGCAACTCGTACAAGTGACCTCTTTCGAAATTAAACCAACACTCCTAAACATGCTTCAACAGAACGTGCAATTCTATGGACTAACGAATGAAGATCCCAACATACATATAGTAAACTTCCTTGAAATCTGTGATACCTTTCGATACCATCAAATGTCAGAGGATGCGGTAAGAATTAGGCTTTTTCCTTTTACCTTAAGAGATAGAGGAAAGGCCTAGTATCATTCTCTCAACCTAGCCAATGTCACAACTTAGGATCAACTAGTTTGTGCCTTTTTAAACAAATATTTTCCCCTTACTAAGACCACGAAGATTATCAACTTCCATCAAAGTGACGGGGAATTGATCTATGAAGCATGGGAAAGATACAAGGATTTGCAACGAAAATGCCCTCACCATAACTTACCCAAAGAATTCTTGTTGCAAACATTATATAATGGAGTAACCCTACATATGAGAGGCATGATTAACGTAGCTTTAGGAGGATCACTGATAAGAAAGACGGTGAGTGAAGTAGAAGAGTTGATAGAGGAGATGGCAAGTAATAGTTGCCCATGGATGAACGAGCGGAGTAGACAAACCACTACTTTCTAAGAACAAAAAGGAATTGTAGTTGTTAATCAAATAACGGAGATGCAAGCTAAAATTGAAAAGTTAACTTAACAACTCAACAACATGAAGGCCTCGTCCTCAGCTTCGGTAAAAGTCGTGCAACTAAAGTGTGAACTTTGTGGGAAGATGGGCTATGATACGGTGGATTGCTTCTTGATGAAGGATAGTGATCCAGAGTAAGTTAATTATATAGGAGCTCAATATGGATGAGGATGGGGAACAATCCCTACTCCAACATATACAACCCCAGGTCAAAGAATCACCCTGACTTCTCGTGGACAAATAATGTTGGAGGACAGTTCAGACCTCAAGGACAACAAAAAGATAAACCAAGCTCAATAGAATCCAAGTTAGATAGGATTTTAGATAAAATTGAAGGTATCAAGGATACACATAAAAGGCTTAAAAGCAAATTCGAGCAAGTCACTAAGAACCACGTCTCTTCAATACACAATCTGAAGGTCCAAGTAGGTCAAGTAGTGAAGGTAATTTCTATTCGGAACGTAGGAACCCTTCCAAGCAATAGCAAGTCTAGCTCAAAGGAATGGATCATGGCCATTACTTAGACTCAGGAAAAGAAACTTGAACATGCGAAAGAAGAACCTCGACCTGAATTTTTGTACCCTATTTTAGCTTAGTGGAAGTCAATTTGAAGTAGGGTGATGAGGAATTCTAAGGAGATTGAATTAAACAAGGTTGAGGACATAACAAAATATCTACAAACAAAGCTCACACTAAAGGAATCGAACAAGAAGAAGGTTAAGGAGTGCATAGCGGAAGAAAATCGTAATATAATATAGAAGAAAGAGGACCTAAGGGATTTTACATTCCCGATAGTATCAATGGAGTCAAAATAGACAGGGCATTCAAAGATTTGGGAGCTAGTATCAATATGAATCACTTTAGTCAAAATTTGGCATTAGAAGAGTTAAAGCCCACAAAGATGTTAGTGAAGATGGTGGACATAATAGTTTATCAGCCGAAGGGGATTATTAAGGATGTCCTAGCGTAGATTGATATTTTTACCTTCCCAATAGATTTCTTTATATTAGATATCGGAGAAGATGTGGAAACCCCTATGGTCCTTGGAGGACCATTTTTGGCTACTGCCTGCTCCATAATTGATGTTGATAGGGGTGAACTAACTTTGAGGGTTGAGGAGCACCAAATAACTCTTCTTGTGTCGAATAAAGATAATAGCTCTCCCTTACTTCTAGTTAACATCAAAGAAACTGAACTTCAAGGACAATGGGAAGATATTGAGGACCCCAGGAATGCGTTTAGAAAGAAAAATCGCAAAGGAGAAAACAAATGAAGGTAAAACATAAGGAAGGTGGAACCCAAAATATGGTAGCTCATGCGCAAATGGTAAGATCAATGATTGCGCTTCCATTGCACTATTCATTTTAACCACCTTGACCACAAGAAGAGTGTCGAGCTATCGATGTTAAAAGAAGCGTTGTATGGGAGGCAACCTATGGATTGTTAATTTCATGTTATTTCCTTTGATTTTTTAGATATTTTGAATTTTGTAGTTAGGTTATTTCGTTTCCAAATAAAATCAGGAAGTCATAAGACTTTGACATGAATTAGATGATCGAGGAAGTAAGCAAAAAGGAGGTGAAAGAGCTATAAAGAGTTAAGAAGTGTAGAAGGACAAAAGAAGAAAAAAATCATAAATTGGTGGAAAAATTACAGGCCACGATCAAAACGGGACACGTAAATTTTAGTTTCATTTATTACCATTTTACCCTCCATTCACCTATATATTCATTTCTTACTTCACTTTTCACTCTCTTTTATTTTAACTTTATCTCTCTAAGTTTAGATCCTCCAAACACTCACTTCTCCCTAACTAAATTCCAACTTCCACTTTATTCCAACTCCACCTACTTGTAAGCCAGTATGTCCCGCATTAAGTAGTTGGCAAAGCGTGATCAATCATTAGGACGAAACTAAGTCTTGGGATGAGGGTGAAGGAATAGGGCGGCGAACTTCGAAGCACCCTTCCCGATTTACATAGAGGAGGAAGGTATTCGTTTCCATTCGCTTAATGCTAAACAAATTGTAGTCCTAAAATATTTTGATTTTGATACACATGAAAGGCTAGAACTATGAGATAGGGTAGAAAATCTAGCAAAAAGAATTCAACGGGTGAAGTTCATACACTTCTAATATCCTATTTACCAGGAGCTCACTCTAGAATTGTTCACTTCCCTTTATTACGAACCTAGTAACCCTAAGGAAATGTGGTTTAGGTTATGAGGACAAAATTATGAGCTGAACATCAAAATCATGTGCGATATTTATGGGTTCCCCGAGTCTTCTATTATCGATCAACAGGATGATTTTTGTGCTTCTCGCTATTAGAATGAGCTCACTGGGTTAGAGCAATTCGACGCTAAAATTGCCCACAACAATATCATAAGAACCTATAAGCATTTGTTATTGCACAAATTCATGTGTCAAATGGTTTTTGATAAATTATAAACCAACAAGTGCTCAACAAAGGAACTTGTCTTGTTGTGGTCACAGCATCCCAGTGTGCATCTCCATACATATGTTGAACGTTATTGTTGCAACTCTACATAATGGGAACAACAATTTGGGTATGGGGTATTTGGTTTGCATCATTGTTGAGTATTATGACGTGGATTGTAGTGGATTAATCGTCCACCTCCCAGATTTTCTAAATCACCATCATCTATAGTGTGTTAAAAACCTTAAGTCTTATAACACGAAACTCCGGGATATAAGCCAAAAGATTCATGTGAAAATCAAGGCTGGTCAGGTGAGTTCGAGCACACCGCTGCCTCAGTAGGCAGAAGAGAACTCAACTAGTGAGGAGTTTGAAAAAGAAGAAGACACTAATGAACCGAACTGGAAGAAAGTGCTCGATACAATCTCCACGAAAACCAAGGTAATTACAAATACACTTGCAAAGAACTCTAGAAGAATGAAGGAGATGGCCTGAACACAACGACATCAGAGCTGGGATATATGTCGTATCCATCGTACTTCAAGGTTCAAGGCATCCATTTACCACCTCCGACGCCATCCCCACCTCTATCATTGTGAAGCTTTCATTCTAACCCTTTTCTTTTTAAATTTAGTCTTTATTTTATTTTTGTTTTTATTTTAATCTATGTTCTTCTTGTCATGGGTGTTTGTTGGCCTCTATCTCACATTGAGGACAATGTGTTATTCAGTGGGGGGGGGGTGGGGTTATGTGTTTTGCTTTGAATGTGAATTTTTCATGTTGTAT
>JANQBM010000009.1:16085616-16099452 GCA_025594535.1 Erythroxylum domingense | reverse complement strand
GTGAGCTTTGGATACTAATCCTGTTGATAACCTGGCTACATGAAATTTGAAAATAATATAGAGGCCAGAAAGAGAAAACAAACATGCTTAGTTCTGAGGCTACAATTTTAGACGCCCCTTCCAGATTTGGTATTTTTATTTGAAGATAGTTTAGTACTGGCAATTTTGGAGCCCTTTGAATTAGATCAAAGGTTGATAATTGGACTTTACTCTCAGTTTATATGTTTGACAGGGTGTTGACATGGGAAGATGCTTACTATGATAATTGTGAGCTACGTGGTCCTTCAGAGGGTCAACATTCTTGTGACACTCTATATGATTTGCATGGTGGGCATTATTCACAAGATCTGCTTGGATTAGCTGTGGCAAAGATGTCATACCATGTATATTCTCTTGGGGAAGGGTTAGTCGTCGAATAGATAGTGAATGTTTTATTTAACATTTTTGCATTTTAATAGATGAAGGCCTTTTATTTTGAATGCCATTCATTTAAGCGTTATGATGATTATTTGAGTTCGATTTTATTTTTCCTTTGACCAGGATTGTTGGACAAGTGGCAGTGACTGGACAACATCAATGGATCTTTACAGACGAGCTTGAAACAAATTCCTTCTCGTCTTTTGGGGTGAGTAGGTTATTGCATTTCATTCATATTAGATTAATCATGTGACTATTGTTTTGTAATCTTTTGTCCATTTGAGTCAATTCACTTCTCTCTTCTTGTTACACTTACAGTATTCTGATGGATGGCAAGGTCAATTTGCAGCAGGGATCCGGGTATGTCGAATTTCTTTAACTTTTGTCTATATTAATATGTAATGGCTTATTGTCCAGGGTCATTTTCCAGGTCAATCTGAGATTATTTCATGCAACTGCTAATGAACTTTTCTCAAACTTGTGATCTGTTCCAAAATCATCTCTCTGTGGTATAGGATAAGTGAATTTACTATCTCAGTTTTGCTTTAAATGTTCCCTAGTTAAAGGAATTAGACATTTCCTAAAGTTCCATACCTTTATATTGTAATTAATTTTGATCTTCTGGCTGTATGCCTTGAATTTTGATATTATACTGGCTCCTCTTTATTCTAGATTTGGGTATCCTCTTTGATCTCAATTCTAATTGAATTAAGAAATCCTTAATGAGTGTAAATGGCGTTATGCAGACTGTTGTTGTTGTGGCTGTTGCTCCATATGGTGTTCTGCAACTTGGCTCCTTTAACAAAGTAAGAATTTTAGAGCATCCTTCTATTAATTGTGAAAAACATGTAGACTACTGCTTTCGGCGTATAAGATATCTTATGAGACACATTTGGGACAGAAAACTGAACCAATAGCGTTCTCCATGTAATTTCATATTTGTTATGAATCAAAGATGAGCCTTTCAACTGGCATTGATGTGTAATATAAGTTGATCTATCGATGACTATACAAGATAATGCTCGTATAAAGTTTTCTTGGTTGTAAAAGTAGTTGGAAGAGGGTCTAGGTCTCAATAATGCTCTGCTAACATTTTATCAATTTGCAAGTATTCTCCACTGATAACCATATGGATGCAGGCTATCGAAGAAGAAAAGAGAGGACCTATTTCTAGCATCTTGGATGTGCTTGACACAATTTACTTTGTATTTGTCATTGTCAAATACATTAAAGTGTTAACTTTCACGGAGTTAGGTTTCTTTGATCATGGATTAGCTGGTCAAAATAGCGCTTGCATGCCACTGGAATCTATATTTACTCCTGTTTTGAATGGACCAGGTTGTTGAGGATATGAAGCTGGTGACTCATATTAAAGATGCGTTTTTAACCCCTCGAGATTCATCAATTGTGTGTGTTAGTAGTCCTCTAGAGTATAGTATGAAGACTTCATTTTGTCCGGTAAATATCAATCGCTTTCCCCATCCACTCTGCATATTGTTTGTGGTAGAATTTCATGCACTCTATTTGTGAGTGTAAGATATGTGAATTTCACACTGGTGGGTTGGTTAATATATATAGGAAAATAGTTGTCAGTTTCTCCTTTTGATGATGTGGACCTTACTAATACTTGAGTGCTTTCCTGTTCCCAGCCAGGCTTACCGATAAAAGTTTCTGCTCCTGGTACTTTTCCTGATAGTTTATGCTATCTTGATGGATCTGCAAATAAGGAAGGCCCAAATGATTTGTTGCCTGTGTTTCCAGAGTTGCAGAAAAAAAGTGATGACTCTTCATATGTTTCTACTGTTTGTCAGAAGACGTCAATTGAAGCAATCAACAATTATGATGGAGTTGACATATCCTCACAGGAGAATGATATGAGCATAAACATTCTTCCATTCAAGGAAAGTAATTCACTCTTGGAGCATCGAAATCAAGCAGGATTTAATTTGATTAGTGAAGTTTCTGGAGGAGAGACCAGTATTCGGAAATTGTCTGTGGAGGGATCAGAACAGACTAGATCTCCACTTTCAAATGACTTGGTTGAGAATAATATGGGTACTTGTTATGCTATGCTTCCAAGAACAAAATTCAAAACTGATTTTGTGAATTCCCCAACGGAACTTTTTGAGTGTACTCTTTGTGATGGAGTTAAACCAAATGACCTAGATATTCATATGAATGGGGTGTTGGACATACTACCTAAATCATCAGACAACAGCTTGAAAAAGGATCTGGAGTATCAGACTGAATCAAGTCACAGCAACATCTCTACATTTTTAAAGTTCTCTGCTGGATATGAGCTGCTTGAAGCTCTAAAACCAATTTCCTCGAAAAATTCTATGTACTTCGATTGTGAGGCAGGAAGGGCTGAAGCTGAAGATGTTGTTGAGAATCTTGAGATGTCAACAGGGGTCAATGAGAGCCATATGACATTTGATAGTGGCTCAGAGAGCCTTTTAGAAGCAGTAGTGGGCAATATTTGCTATGGTGGCAGTGAAGTTAAAAGTGAGAAATCTGTCTGTACATCAATTCAGTCTCTGTTGGCAACTGAGAGAATTCCAGAGACTTCCATCCACGCTAAGAATGACGTGCACTCAGCAGGGTGTTCAATTGGTCAGTTTGCTGTTGATGAAGAGAGTATGCGTCATTTCTCCAATTCAAAGGAGGTGTGTGGCGCTAATTCTAATGAATTTTCATCAGTATGCCTTAGTACTTGTGGTGAGCAATTGGATAGATGTTCAGAGCCTGATAGAAATAAGAAGAAGAGAGCTAGGCCTGCTGAAAATTCTAGGCCAAGGCCAAGGGACCGACAACTGATTCAAGATCGTATTAAGGAGTTGAGAGTTCTCGTGCCTCATGGATCGAAGGTAATTTTCCTACATACCATCACATCTTTGACTTCGGCATTTTCAGTTTCTATTCTTGTAAATCTCACACATGATATAGGCTGAAAAATCTAAAAAAATTGCAGTGTAGTATTGATTCATTGCTGGAGCACACAATAAAGCACATGCTCTTTCTGGAAAGCATCACAAAGCATGCTGCAAAGGTCAATAAATGTGCTGAGACAAAGGTAAGGCCTGGTACCTTTTTATACGAGTGCTAATATGAAATTCATTTCTTCATCAATAGATGAACTATGTTTGTTTCCCTGCAATATTTTCACCTATAAATATGAATGAGGACTTCTCATCAGTAATAAGCCAGTTGGTATTATTAATATTGTTCCATAGGGACCAACCCTCAAGCATATCTAGCTAGTGTCTGCTGTACAGACAACTTGGGGGAGGGTGGTAGGGTTACTACTTTACATTGCCCACATTGAGTGCCATACTCTTAGTTAGTTGGCCATGTTGGCCATCTTGAATTCAACAATTTTGGCCATCACTTGGAGCTTATAGTATCTATTACCAGCATAGTCTTCACAGCATTTGAATGCTGTCATAATTACCTTGCTGGTCAATTTTGCAGATGCATCACAAGGCAACAGATGGTCCCTGTGAGGAGCAAGGTTCGAGCTGGGCATTGGAAGTGGAAAGCCATCTAAAAGTTTCTTCAATAGTAGCGGAGAATCTGAACAAAACTAGGCAGATGCTAGTGGAGGTAACTACAGGTTGGATGTCTAAATACCATATTAAACTTATTATTTCATCAGAAGAAAAGAATATGATGTGTAAATCTATCGAAAATCATCAACAAAAAAGGACCTCCAAAGAAGACATTTTCTTTTCTGGGCTAATTATTGGTGCTTAGAAGTACTCTGATTTGTGCAGATGATGTGTGACGAGTGCAGTCATTTTCTTGAGATAGCAGAAGCTATCAGAAGTCTAGGTCTAACAATCCTGAAAGGAATTACGGAATTGCATGGTGAAAAGACATGGATGTGTTTTGTGGTTGAGGTAAGGTCTTAGTTCTTCTATGAATTATCTGGTATGTGGTGAAGGAGACATTCATGGGCTTATTCTTTACCTGGTACATTATGATTCCCCCGAGATAACAGAAGATGTCATTGTTCAAATATACTCAATTATATGCACAGTTGTAATCACTTTATAGAACTCCTTTGGCGATTGCATAACCTTGTTATTGGTTTTGGTAACTTACAGCCTTGGACTATATAATGCTCAAAACTTGGCATTTTTATGATACAATTTCTCGTACTACATGAATTATTTTGAAGTATCATGATAAATTTAAAACCGAGATATACCTTCACTGGATTCGCATATCGTTGACATAGATGATTGACTCACCTAACGCAAAAAGCTCCTGATATCGAAGCACTTGTGGGCTGCAGAAATGGAGACAGCATAAACTTCTCCATCTCCTATACTTAAAGTGAATTTTTTCTTTTCGACCTTTACTATAGCTCAAGCTTGGTTACAAATATTTCAGGGAGAGAACATCAAAGTGATGCATAGGATGGACGTCTTACGGTCCCTCGTACAAGCGTTGCAGCACAAAGCTACGAGCTAACATCAAAGGTTGGTCAGCCCTTGGGGATGTTGTAAAGCAGCCAGTGTTTGTGATCTTTGATTGGCGTTTTTTTGGTTGTGATTCTTTTTTGGTTTTCCCCCTCTCCTATCATTTCCCAAAGAACAAGGAAAGTGGAGAAAAGGGAGTGGACGATGTCTTCTGTTGAAGAGTTTTCATAGATTTATCAGTCTGAAAATATAAAATCTCAACAGACTACAGTTTGAGGCTATTAGGTAAAATGCAAATGATTCGCTTACTTGCTTACAGGTTGATTACGCTGTGATCTTCAATTCTGAATGTTTAGCACCCAAAAAAAAAAAAAAGAATTCAAGATTGCCTAGACCAAGATTTGTAAAAATGGCGAGCATTTTTAGAAAAGTAAACGAGAAGATGATATTAATATCGGTTGTTGAGATGTTGGACCTGAAAATAGTGGAATCGAAAGAAAGAAATCATAGTTTAAAATAGGAAAGGGTTGAGTTACCGTCTAATCCTTTGGACTTAAAGTGGGACATAAACTCGCAAAAATGAGTATCCCTGTATATTGGTGCATTGTCGGACAGAAGCTCCTTCAAAGCTCCGTAGGGTTTAAAGTTATTAGCTGTACTTGGATAGAAAAAGCAAGCAACTGAAGCTCTTGATCCCGCGCTTCTCACCAGAACTCTATGCTCTACGCTTCTGAACTTCTCATTGGTGATGAGCTGTATTCAACTTCAAATTCAGTGAATTTATGGTTGGAATTTGGAAGATACAGACTAAGTTAAAAGCAAATGAATGGATCTTACCTGCATCAAGTCCCCTATGTTGACTACTAGGGCACCATGTAGCGGGGGAACATCAACCCATTGATTACGAGTATAAACTTGGAGGCCACCTTTGTCGTCCTGAAGGAGTATTGTCAAAAAAGACGGGTCCGTATGCCTTGTGGCTCCCAATGTCAGTTCTGGCTGTGGACAAGCCGGGTAGTAATGGCACGTCAATGATTCAGTTTCCATGCAATCCATGCTTATTAGATGCTCTCTCCTTAGCCCTAGCGCCTCTGATAGCAATTCTGCCACCGTTCTTCTCAGTTTTATCATCTCTTTTATGTACTCACTCACTGCTTCTCTGCAACATAGTTAATCATATCAAAACTTTTGCATCTACATGAATCCCAACAATTGCCTCTCTATACTTTTACCTGCATATTTCTGGGAAGAGTTGAGGTTCTATTTCACCATCTGGGAAGTAAAATGCTACTGTATCCCTCCAATTTGCTGGTGCTTTACTCACTAGAAGATCTCCGTTACTAAAGTACCTCACTCTTCTGTTTGCGTCTCGGGAGTACCATTTCATCTTCTCTTCCTTTGATCCTTCATGGAACTCTCTCACCCCTGCTAGCATGTCGTCCATTACACCAACAGGAAGTCCATGATTAACCATTTGGAAGAGACCCCATGTTTCCGATGCTTTCCTAATCTCTTCTACTATCTCCTTCCTTCGGTAACTTTCAAACCCCTCCAAGTCTATCACCGGTATCTCAAAGCTGCTTTTATCATTTTTATCAGATAACAATGGAGGGTTTTGCTCGTTCTCTGGCGGATGGACAAAAAACCTTGGGATTTGTTTCACGCCATTGTCTACAAGTCCTTTAACTCCAGCTTTTGTTTCATCAAATGTCTTTACTTCCTTTGCCTTGTCATATTTGGAACCTTCTCCAGGAATAACATTGCCTTCCATAGTCGGTATTCAGTTCAAGAGTAGATATCGAAGGTCAATAATAGACACGACTACTGATCAGCTAGAGGTGGATGCTGGAAGCTGAATGGAGATGGAGGAATTAAACGGTAAAAGAGAATGAATGCCTTGTATTATTAAAAAGAATTAGGATAAGGAGGGAAAGAACCAAACTTGGCAATAGACCACGCACTAGGAGATAACCAAAATTTGTCCTTTTCTTTCACCATCTTAGTCTAGAGACGTAACCAGACACATTGCATGGGCAAATTAGAAACTTGTCTTTTCCTGGAAATTATTTTGGCCTTTCAACTTATGCATTACACGGATCAGTACTGCCAACAAGAAAAGGAATAGAGTCAAGCTAGCCACTTTCAACTCATGCAAAATCAAGGTCCACAAGAATCTTGAAAGGGACAACCAAAAACCAAATAATTCGATTTATAATCAGAGCATCCGATTTTACTTTCTTCTTGATGTATCATCAAATGGGGAAATAGCGTTTGGAAGTAGATCAAAATCAAGAATTTGGGACCATTGCATCGTCAGTTCCACCGAGCATGTAACCCACAAAATCTTTTACTTAATGATTTTCAGTAAATGATTCTAAGGTTGAGCAGAGATATTTCTGAAAGTAGTTTGGAAAACTTGAGAACAGGGTACGCATTGAATCCAATACGGACCTTTAGAAGAAGAGGGTATCAACCCAAACTAAACAATTCATAGATGCTGTCAAAAAAGAAGGCAAAGAGGATGCTGTTAAACAGCTGTTAACATGAAAAACATAAATAAATAAATAAATACACGTTTCTGTTCATCCCATGATGTAGTATTTTATTTGTTTATAAAAAAAAGTATTCTCATTCCTCCATCATCAAAATGTATATATTAATTTATTTTCAGAATAAAGCTCTAAGTTTGTGCCTTTTTTACTTTTACTGAGATTCCAACTTGTGTTGATTGATTAAACTTTGTAAATAGTTACTTGGTTGCTATCAGCCAAAACGATAGTCATGTAGCATAAGGACATCTACATGTTGTTCATTAGTGTGTACTGGGAGGAGTGATGGAGTCAAAGTTGAACTGTTTTTGGTACATATCGCGCCAGTAATTCTTTTGTTTAGTTCTATATCTACAATTCATATCATACTATATTATGTTGCTTTTAAATTTTCTAACTTTATTTAACGAAGTCATCACCATTGTAGAGTCCTCACTTGGTCTCCATTTATATAATCAATTACCACATTAAGTTTCATTAATGCTCTTACGGTAGAGTTTCTTAACGAATGCTCAAGTTGAAACTTGAGAGAAAAGTTTGCACTGCACTACATTTCTAATGGATTAAAAATGTCTAAGACATTGTTTCCGTGAAGGAAAAAGGAAAAGGTTTAATTTTGATGTAAGAAACAAGATACACGAATGTAAAACAACAAAACAAGAATACCAACTGGATTGCATATCAATCATGTTATACCTTAAAAAAGGACATCTCTGCTGTCAATAAAACAAAAAACAAGGGGGAAGAGAGAGAGAGCAGGTTGAGATAGACTTACCGAGCAACCGTGTATGGGTATAGTAGTGCGATTCCTGTGTGTTCGGTTCATACTGTCTGAAAATGACTACTTAGCTGCTGAAAGTACAGTTAGGAGATATTAGTTACATATAGACGTACGTGTGATGTCAGGAAGAAGCTGTTACAGGAACTGGAAATCATATCGCCGTTCGCAGTTCACATCTAAGATTTAAGCGGTCGCTTAAATATTGAATGATAGTATTTTACTAATAAGGCGGCTTTTGAATTTGCATCCACTGCAACTGTTCATCTTCCCAATTGGTCAAAGAAACAAAGATCCAAACTTAATGACAATTATCTTCTGTTCTGCTTCCAGATTTGTAAGCATAGACGCAAAATATGCAACATACGTACATCTAACTGAGGATGTCATATCCAAAATTTTAAAAGTTTGAGTCGCAGTGTATACAATAATTGCAGATATAATTATAAACTACGTGGTGTAATTGCAAAATACATCACAATAGCAATAAATTACAATGACTAACTCAACTATTGTTAGTGAGCTACGAACGATCATCAATTGTATTTACCTTTCTTTTACATCTTACAAAGAAGTTGTTTCCTTGACTTGAACCCATGACTTTCCGATTACAAAAGAATAACCTTAACAGTTACTTCAAGGCACGTCCTGTCTCACGCTCACATATGATGGAATTAATTAATAAGATATATACATGTTATCATACTTGTCTAATAACTCGTGTAACTAGTAAACAATGAGATCTTATAGTCATATATCTTTTAGGAACATATGACATCTCGATTAATGTCATTAATCGATCATTGAATAGATTTTGGATGATGTACACTAGGTAATATCTCGTATTTCAATCTCTTTTAATCTCATTTATTTTATCATATCACAAATTTATTCAATTCTCTTACACAAAGTCAGTGACCATTTTTGAATACCATATTTTCTTATGTGATTTAACGATTAGAAAATCACTATCCTCTATTCTCAATTCCCTTTAATTGAATTTAAATTGCTTTGTTAGACTTGCCCTATAAAATCATATCAAACGTAATCTTCTAATAACATTCTAAAGTAAAAAAATCGTAAATTTTTTTCTTAATAATTAGATAAGAGTCCTAAGGATATGTTAATAGATTCATTTAATCTCGAGGATCTCATACAATATAAGTTGAGATATTCTGACTTAAATTAATCCCTTTTATGGTCATTTTTGCACACACGGTAAGAGTCATGTGCTACGGTATCATCTCCTATTAATTAGAAGTGTATGTCACTAAAAAATGTAGTACTGTACAAATGTTAATTCAAACATTCTGAATGCTTAACCTGAGTTCACTTATTTTCTCTTAGTTCTATCTTTCTAAACTCTCATTTGCCAACTTTAGACATAATGGTGACCATATGATGACTTCAAACTAATTTTCTTTTGACTTATCACCTAAGTTAGCATTTAAGTTTTAAGTTTCCTACTTAAGCTCTCTATTATCATGTTAATAATAAACTTAAAACCTGCCTCTTCTCTGGTCATCACAAATACTAAAGTCGATTGCTTGTGTGAGGAGGCCAATCTTTTATTTATCTAACATACTTTTGATTCATTTAAAAATATGTCATGCAAAGTAAACATATTTCAGAATCAAGTATTGAGTAATTCGTATTGTTTAATAAACAATGTCAACTTAAATATGTATTTATACATGACAATACATTGAATGAATAAACATGAATAAATATTAATCAATTACATTTCAATATCTACACAAGCCTAGCAACTTTACATGCCCAATATATGTATCTCGATAAATTGTCTTTGTCATTAGGTCTACCATTATATCTTTTATAGATATATAATTCATGTTCACTTCTCATTGTACAACTATAACTTTCACATGATTGTATTGGGTACCTATGTACTTAGTTTTACAATGAAACTTAAGGTCCTTTGTATACGTAATTGTAGCTTTACTATCGCAGTTGATTATTACTAGATAAATCTCGCTTTGAGTGACCTATAAACTGACCAAGAATCATCTACATCACACGCCTTCTTGTACTGTTACTGAAAATTTTATAAATTTAGCTTCCATTATGGATAAATCAACACATGATTGTTTCTTAATTTTCCATAATATAACACAAATGTTCAATAAGAAAACAATTCCAGAGGTATATTTTCTTTCAGCTAAATATCCTCCTCAGTTTGTATAGTTTGTATTTGTATACCCTTGTATACATAGGTTGTTACCTTGATAATACAATGCATAATTAACAACACCCTTTAGATCCCTTAAAATTCTTTTTTCTGCTTTCCAATATGCATGTCCTAGATTTTATTGATATCTACTCATCACCCCAATAGTATAATAAACATCTAGCCTTGAATATATCATGGCATACATGAGACTTCCAATTGTAATGGAACAAGGAATTGTCTTCATTTGTTCCCTTTCTTATGTTTTAGATAGGCAAAACTTATTGCTGAGACCTTCTCCTTTAGCAATAGGATTATTTAATCGGTTTGCATCTTGCATACAAAATTGTTCTAAAATCTTTTAAATATAAGTCGCACGAGAAAGTGATAATAATTTCTTTGAAAAGTCTCTTCTAATCTTAACTTTAAGAATGTATGCAGCTTCACCAATGTCTTTCATCTCAAATTCAGATGAAAACCAATCTTTGATTTGTTTGAAAAACTTATAGTCATTACAAACAATCAAAATTTCATCTACATATAACGATAAAATCGAAATTAATCTTTGGATCTCTTAATATATACACAATGGTCTTCATTAAGTATATAAAAATTATTTGAAATGATTAAATTATGAAAATGTATATACCACTATCTTGAAGACTGCTTCAGATCATAAATCGATTTCAATAATTTACACACTTTATATTATTAGCCAATCTTTATAAAACTTACAAGTTGTTATATATATATTTCGTCTTCGAATTCTTCATTTATAAAAACAATTTTTACATCTATTTGATATAATTCAAGATCCAAACCGACTACTGTGCTTAAGATTAGTCAAATTGAAGCAAACCTGACAACGGCTGAAAAGGATTCATTATAATCGATTCCTTCCTATTATGTATATCATTTTGTCACAAGTTGTGCTTTGTATCTTTCAATACCGCCATCAACATTTTGTTTTATTTTAAGAACCTATTTGTTCCCAATAGCTTCAACCAATTCCCATACTTAATTTGAGCTTAAAGAAGTCTTTTTTTTTCATTGCTTTCATCCATTATTCTTTAGCATGACCAATAAGAGACTGATGTGCATTCCTTGGCTCATCATCTTCTTGTGGGATAATCACGTAAATTTCCCTTCCATCTAAAAACAACGTTGGGGAATCAAACCATGATTACTTTGGCATAAATGTGTTTATAAGAAACAAATTCGTCAACATCTTAATTACTCCCACTAGGATTAGATATGATAGGCAAACCTTTATTGGATTGTAATCTTAACTATCCTTGAGTTAATTCTTTAAGTTCTAAATTACTCTCACTTAAATAAAGTCCCTCTTCATGATTCTCAGTAATGGAATCATTTTGATTAAGAGTTTTATACAGAAATAGATCATTTCCTATTTTACCTTACTT
Organism: Erythroxylum domingense; assembly: GCA_025594535.1. NCBI lineage: Eukaryota > Viridiplantae > Streptophyta > Magnoliopsida > Malpighiales > Erythroxylaceae > Erythroxylum > Erythroxylum domingense. The sequence continues at coordinate 16,087,672 of JANQBM010000009.1, read as the reverse complement.
TGTAAAATCATTCTCTAAGAATGTGACGTCTGGTTACTCAAATTTAATTACTTCTTCATTACATCATTCACATATGAAAACATATCCTTTTAAGTGTTTAAAGTATCTGATAAAAACATTTTTCTTCTCTTTTGGACCTAGTTTCCTATATCTATGAGAGAGATTATGAACGTAGGTGGCATATACCTTTGGTCTTAGATGTTTCATGTTGGGTTTTCTTCCTGTCCATAACTGATATAAAGTATTTGTAACTGACTTTGTGGGTGCTCAATTAAGTACACAAATGGTTGTAAGCAATACATCACCCCAATAGGTGATAGGTAGATTTGCTAATGCCATTATGGACCTAATCATCTCTAGTAACATTCTATTATGTCTTTTTGCAATGCTATTTTATTGTGGAGTTCATGAAATAGTTAATTATCTTTTTATTCCTTTTTTATCACATAACATCTTAAACTTATCATACAAGTAATCTTGTCCTTAATCAGTTTTTAATGCCTTTATTTTCTTATCTTATTGATTCTCTACTAAATTCATAAATTTTATGAAACAACTTAATGCTTTTGATTTGTGAGAAACTAAATAGATTAGTGAGAAATCAAATAGATATGAACATACCAAGTATGGTCATTTATAAAAGTGATGAAATACAAAGCCTTATGATGTGCCCCTAAATTCATTAGACCACAAATGTCTATATAAATCAATTGCAATGGACAGGATTCTCTAGTTCCCTTTCTAAATGGCTTTCGTGCCATTTTACTTATTAGAAAATATTCACAAATATGTAAATCTACCTGATGTAAATTACCTAAGAGGCCTTCTTTATCTAATTAACTTATTCAATTTTGACCAACATAACATAGTCTAGCATGCCCTAAAATTTATTGGAATTACTAGATGATATAAATAAAGAATAACTTATATTATAATTTGAATAAATTACATCCAGAACAATAAAACCATAACCATAATAAAGATGTCAAAGATATAAATCCATACCAAAACTATGAAAATTTATATCAAAACCAAGACATATTAAAACTAACAAAAGGATCAGATTCCTTAAAATATTTGGAGCATACAACGCTTCTTATAAGATTAAGGATTGACCACCACACACACCTAATTTACAGGTTCCAATTCCTTGTATAACAACTCTTAATCTGTCTCCTACATAAATCCATCTTGTTCCATATAGGATTTTTTTCATAATAACATGAACGCATCTCTATCCTTCGCTACGTGGTTGGTTGCTCCTAAATTTGTAATCCATAAAGGATGTGATTCAATTAGTTTAAAACACACTAAGAGACATTCATAGAGTAAATGTTTGTACAATAAGATTGTACCTTTTTAGGCTTCATTTTAATCAAGAGCAAAGTGACCATTCTTGCTACTATTAAAGTACTTAACTTTTTTATGTTCTATCTCTTAAAATGTTGTTTTCCTTTTCCATGCTGGTTCTATTTTGCCTTTTTTGACTCTTGAGCATAATAGGTATGTTTCTTACCCATTTTTTATTTCAATCCACAATGATGCTTACACTTCTAGTTCATAGCTCCGTATGATTTAGAACCATTTCCATATACCTTTAAGGACACGTTTGAGATTTCAAGACGTTGTTCTTCTAGTATAAGATGCCTCATAGCATCATCCATTTTCTTAATACTCTCATTGTAAGTTAGATGGATTTTCATATGCTCCTAACTCTAAGGTAATGACCGGATCACAACTTGTAATTATTGCTCATTTGATAATTTATGACCAACATCATGCAACTCACTTATCATGTTTATTATATGTCCCAAATGTTTTTACATTGTGTGATTTGGCCATTTCTTATATATGTCAAACTTAATAGTGAGTGATCTTACTTTGAACACTGAGGTGCCTCTAAAATGTGCAAGTAAAGCAAAGCACACGTCCTTTATAATGTCATATTTACGAAACTCACATATGATATTATTACCCATATTGCTCAGTAATATAATATGAGCTAATGAATTATTTTTCTTCCAATTTTTATAAGCATCATAGTCCCTTTTATGTT
>JANQBM010000009.1:16069542-16080346 GCA_025594535.1 Erythroxylum domingense | reverse complement strand
TCAAAAGATACCTGTGACTTTTATATATTCAGACATAATTAGAAGAAGCCTGACTCATAAGAAAGAAACCTATCATTTATATATCACAAATTTTTACAAGTTTAACAGTATAATCATTCACATCAAAAAATATATCCACATAAGCTCTCCCCCTTTGTCATTATAAAAAAACTATAGGGAGGAAGTGAGATAAAAAGAATGAAATATGATTTAAAAATTGACATAGTCAGTGATGAGTTTTCTTAAGGAGAATTTGCAAATTCGGGACTTGGTTTTGGAGGCTGTCAATTTGTTTGCATATTTGATCCTGATTTGCGCGAATGTCCCTCAACAGTTGTAAAATATCCATACTTTTTATGTACTGAGCAGGGACAGGAGCTTGTTGTTTTAAAGTAGGACCTACAATTTCTTATATCCTTTTAGACCTCTACTCTGAGGCATGACCTAAGAAATCTGCTACTCTTTCTGTTTTTTCTCCACCCAAATATTTTCTTTCAGCCTATACCCAAACTGGGAGGGGATAGAAGAATGAAACTTACCAGGCTCATACCACATCAAATTGTCGAAAGGAACGTCAAAATATGTGAAGATCTTGGTTAATAACATTCCATAAGGCAGACCTCCAGTAGCGTTCTTATGGCTTCCCTTTTCTACCATAAACTTCAGAATCATTATTAGGAGATTCATTTTGTTACCTTTAAGTAGATTGTATACTACATAGGTATCCAAAAGACTACATCTTTTTACTGAGCTACTTCTTGAAAATTTTGTAGTCAATATTGATGCAAGGCATCTAAGCAGTAGGTCTAAATTTCTACACATGGGTCTCCCTTCATGGGCATTCTCAGTGTGCAGACATATGAAGTCCACAGCCTTTCCCAAATCAAGATCAGCAATTTCCTACTTATGGAAAGGAAGGTCAGTCCTACCTATGGGAGCTATGTTCAAAATGTTCTCCAATATATCCTCTGTTATCAAGATCTCACATTTTAGCACAAAAGATATGATGGCTAGCTTTCCATCAATTTCTTCTTTTCAAATGTGTGTATAAAAACATTTGACTAATTCATCACACACTTTATCATCCAAATTCAAAACATTCTCCTACTTAATAGCAACAAAGAAAGTAAAGAGAGTGGAATACCAATATCATCGAATATGTGAGGAGGCAAAATGGGTCCAACAGCCACTTTTCTCTTCTTATACCGCATTTCATAGCGGGATTCAGCTTCCATTGATTAAAATGATTTTATTTGTGGTTACAATTTTCCCTTCTTGAGGACCATGATTTTCTTGGATCTTTTTGCTCTAGGGATTTCTTCAAACATATCCTATTCTATAAATAACTCATCCTTGATGATGGCTTCATCAATGTTTTCTTCAACTATAGGATTTTTGTCTTTTCTTTTCTCTTCCCTTTTCCTTTTTCTTGACTCATCTTTTCCTTTTTCTTCCTCAACAATTTCTTTTTGTGGAGCTTGTTTTGTAACAATTCCTCTAGTCCATGGTCTTCTTTTCAACCGAGAAGGTTCTTCACCTGAACCATCGTCTTTTATTGCCCAGTGCACTTCGGGCACTTTCTTTTCTTGTAGATCAAGTTTAGGAATTGTGGAAGTTTTTAGAGAAGGAATGGGTAGGGAGAGAATAGGTAAATGGAATCTCACATTTTTTAGTAACTCCCCCTTACTAAAAGTCTCTTCTTCTTCTTAACTATCTTCTTTCCTTTCTTCTCCCTTTTCTTTTCCTTTTTCTTCTTCTTCTTCTTATAAGTTAGAAGCATATTGTTTTTCGATTGTTTATTCTTTGTCATCTAAAGAGGAATTAGGGTAATCTAAAGATAACATAGCAACAATCTTCCTTTTCCTATCTTCTGGGATCTCCTGATTGGGTATTTCTAAAGTTTGGATGTTTGAGGAGGCAAAAATAGGTACGCTAGTAGTGTCCAAAGAACCTACTATGGGAGACAAAGATGAGGAATGAGAAGCAAAAGTTTGTTCTTGACGAGGTGTTTCGTCATGGCTAGAAGTCGAGGTCAAAATTTTCTTTTTTCCTTTTGATTTTGTTCTTACCATTATAGGTAAGTTTGGTGAAGCCTGAGAGAGAAAATAAGAGGCAATGCAGAGAGTTAGGGTGTAGAGAGAATAACAGAAAAGAAGAGAAGTTTGCTTAAGGTATACTTAGTGATTCTTGAGCATTGATCTCTTGAAAGGATGATTAGACGTATAGACCAAAAGAGGAAACGTAATTGATCACGTATCTTCTGATACATACATATATAGAGTTGTCAGACTGCACGTGCATTTTTAAAAGGCTAAAACAATGCCATTAATGACTTCATATTTTTAGGACATATGTAATTTTGCTCTATTAAATCGAGAAGATCCTTCTAAACTGGAAGGGCCTTCTAAACTCTAAAGAGCCTACCAAAACAAGAGAGAGTTTATAAGAAATCAAAATGGAAGGAGCCTACTAAACGAAATGTAAAGACAAGTGGTAGAGAATATTTATACAGAAATAATATCAGAGAGTTTGAACATACCAAGTTCTTTTCTTAACACGCAAAATCTATCTTCAAGGAATGGCTTAGTGAAAATGTCAGCTACTTGCTTCTCAGTATTAATAAGCAAAAGATTAATGGTTCCTTTTAAAATATGATCTCTAAGAGAATGATGTTTGATTTCTATATGCTTAGTTCTATAATGATGCATAAGATCTTTTGAAAGATTTATAGCACTCATAATATCACATAATATAGGAATATAAGAAAAGTTTAGAGAAAAATCATGTAGTTGATGCTTTATCCATAAGATTTGAGTATAATAGCTAGCAGTTGCTATATATTTTGCTTCAGTTGTCGAGAGTGTTGTTTGATCTTGGTTCTTGTAGGATCAAGATACTAAACACACTCCAAGAAATTGACAGAGACCATTTATGCTTTTTCTATCGACTTTATCACTTGCATAATCTGCATCGCAATAACACATTGTGTCAAATGAATAAGTTTTTAGATAACATAGTCCAAAATCTATAGTTAAATGGAGATATCGAAAGATTCTTTTAACTGCATAAAGATGACTTTCTTTTAGATTTGATTGAAAGCGTGTTCAAAGACACACACTAAGCATACTGTATGGTCTTGAGCTTGTAAGATATAGTAATGATCTAATCATTTCTCTATATCTAGTCTCATCTTTAGCTTTGCCTTCTTTGTCTTTATCAAGTTTAGTTCTAGTGTAGATGGGAGTACCCAGCGGTTTAGCATCTTAAAATGATATTTCTTGATGAGTTCCTTTGTGTATTTGTCTTGACTAATAAGATTCCCTTTTTTGTTTGTCTGATTTATAATTCAAGAAAGAACGGTAATTCTCCTATCATGCTTATTTCAAACTCACCTTATATTAATGTTGAGAATTTTTCACAGAAGGATAGATTAGTAGCACCAAATATTATATTATCAACATATATTTGAATTATGAGTAGATCATTCTCCTTTCTCTTAATAAATAAGGTTTTATCTACTTTTCCTCTTTCAAAGTTATTCTTAAGTAGAAAGTTACTTGACCTCTGATATCATACTCTAAGAGCCTGTTTTAAACCATACAGAGCTTTAGATAACTTCATCACGTAATACGGATGGTTTTAATCTTTAAAACATAGGATTACTTAACAAATACTTCTTCATTAATGTAACCATTTAAGAATGCACTTTTAACATCCATTTGGAACAACTTGAAGTTTCTATAATATGCAAAGGCAAGTAAATTTCTAATTGATTCTAATCTAGCAATAGGTGCATAAGTTTCATCAAAATCAATATCTTCCTGTTGATTGTAACCTTGAGCTACAAGTCTAGCTTTGTTTCTTTCTACTTTACCATTTTCATCAAGTTTGCTTTGAAATACCTAACGAGTTCCAATGACTGATTTGTTTTGTGGACGAGGCACCAAATTCTATACTTTTTTCTTATCAAACTGCCTTAGCTCATCTTGTATAGCTAAGATTCAATTCTCATCAGTAAGAGCTTCTTCTACAGACTTTGGTTCTAATTATGAGATGAGAACCACAAGTTTGTTCTTGTTTTTAGATTTTTAGAGGGATCTCTAAGAATATATTGATGTGTATCAAGACCTCTCCATTCTCTCGGTATTTTTTGTTGTATAGGTTCCTGCTGAGATGAAGGAGCCTGCTCTGTTCTAACTTCAGAGGGACCTTCTTGATTTTGTGATTCTAAAGGTATTATAGGAGTAGTTTGATTCTCCAATGTACTTTTAAGAGGCTAAATGCCCAAATTTGGGCCAACTATTTTTTAATTTGATCAATTTAGGGTCTAACATTATAACTTGCTCAATTAAGGTCTAAATATTATCGAGTATGCTCAACATTAGGCTATTTTGAACAAAAATTTGGAAGTGTCATACACGCACCGTTACTATATATAAAAAAGTGTTTAAAGAGGCCAGATTCCACATGGATTTTCAAAAAAGAAAAAAATCATTTGTTTTTCTTCAATCATTTCCTTTCCTTTCCTCTACAACATCCCTATAAATCCCTTTGTTGTTACTATTCCCTTAAACGCCCTCTCATTTCTCTCTTTCTCTCTTTTTGACTACAGATTTCAAGCTTCTGCCAACTACATCTTTGGCCTTTAGTTTCATTACTCGTTTGATTTTCAAGCAAAGAAAAGATTTATCATTCCTATTGCTTAGCCTTTTTTCTTTGATTTTTGAGTACTTGTTCATTCGGTGTATGGTTTTCAAGGTTTTGATTAATTTAGCATGTTGTATATATTGGAGATTTTGTGATTAGCAAAATTGACCACTTTGTTTCTCTTTCCTTCTTGTTATTTTGGCCGAAGACTCACATAGATACTCATTGAAACAAATGTTTGTTTTTGGTCAGATTCTAACTAGAAAAACTGAACCATAAATTGAAATGAATGATTCTAACAAAGCTAGCATTGAAGCTCCCAAACCAGATTTTGAGAATTTTATTTGTATCATTCTAATAATTGGCTCTTCTTAAACACTGAACTGGATTGATATTAATAACATTGTTTCTTTTAGATGAAGACTTCCTAATTAACTTCATATGGATTCTTGTGTTGTTTATCACAATGGTGTGTGAATAGTTATGCTTCTTCATATATAACCTAGTTACAGATCCACAAAAGCAATTTGTTGATATTGTTATAGAAATTCAACCAACCCGACTCATTCCATATGACAATGAGGGGAAGATCTTGAGAGTTAAGTTGATAATGAAAGAAAGGGTTCAGTTCTTTAGCTCTATTTATATGTTTGATGAAGGCTAATCCATGTTGAAATAATGTGGAGAATATGTATAATGTAGAGAATGAAAAACAGAGATGAAATTTCAGTTAAGAATTTTTATAAAAGAATAGACCTTCACTACCAAAATTTGATTCTTCTTATGTTACTACTACAACTTTTCCTGCAACAACCTGCTTATTAACATCCTCTGAGTCCTTTTCTGATAGTTGCAAATTGTTTGTTGGAAAAAGAATGATTTAAGCACAAGTCTTTAACTTGACGTGCATGACTATGGATGTACTTGTTGCAAAAATGCCTCATGAGTTTTTTTATTTGCTTGAAGCAAGAAAGAATAACAATCGTCTTAAGTGTTTATATTGATTTTTCTAAGTTAAAACTGTCATCATCATAAGTACATCAGAAAAGTAAAATAAAAGAACATGAACTATTATAATTACCATTCCCAGTGCATCAACAACATAATTAGTTGAGGCTAGAGGAGTTGTAATCAAAATCTAGTTAACGCGATCATTATGAACTAAAGATCATTAAGTCCTCAAAAGTAATATAGAGAAAGTTAACAAACAAACAAGACACTTACAAGATAGTAAACACCCTTCATGGTAATAGGAATATGCATCCATAGTTTATACTAGGAAATGGTTCCAGACAATTGGTAAGCACTAGAAACACTATATGTATAAACTAGATAAATGGCCGTAAATGGTTTTTTGGAGCAGATGAGAAACTTATTGGATAGAACCAAGTAAAGTGGGTTATAGATGCCCTTGAACTAACTTCTAGTGGCAGATGGTTTGTATTGGAATATATCCCCATCTTCCTGCAGAACTATTTACTTGATGCCTCGACACCAGTTGTAAGTTAGGATCAGGAAACTGCTTTGAAAAAGTCAAAATTCTATCATTCAATTACCTTTCACTCTATGTCATCAATCAAGTGCCTAAGACAAATGCAATATTGATACAAAATTCAATTCAGTAACTGGCACAAAAAGGAAGCTCCTTTGGTTCTTTTGCTGATAGTACTGTTATTCCTAGTCCATGAGCACTACAAATCAAAAAGATTAGATGCTAATATGGTCAGAACTTTGTGGTTAAGACAAGAACAAGCATTATAGCACTACGTAGTTGTTCTTGGGAGATAGAAATTGCAAGTTATGTTATCTAAATGCATGTTAGACTTTTTGCATAGCAAGAATCATCCATTATTTTCACTTCCAAAATAATCTCAAGCTTAATCTCATGCTCAAGCTTGATGAAGGTTAAACTTGGATCTTGTTCTGTCGTTTCATTTAACTGTAAGAAACATTAAATACCTGGAAGCAGTTGCTATCCCTCGAGCAATATGATCTTGAAACTGTAACTTATCAAGTGTTGCTTGCACAAAATTTGCTCCAATAAGACCAATTACTACAACTATGATAGCAGTGAGAGATGCATTGGTAGCTATAGGGAAAATTCTTGGATTATTATCTCTAGAGTTAGCAATAAACCAGTAGACATATATAGCATATCTACAACAAATCACTATACCTTCAAAGAATGAGACTATACTGAGGGCTAGTGCCATAGTAATACATTTGGGTAGAATAGATATAGAAGATTGGTTCTAGCCCAACAAGACGCACATCAAACTAGAAAGGGCTAATTATGGTATTACTGAGCTTAAATTGTGAGAGCATAATTAGAATCATTCATTTTAGTTTATGGGTCTATTTTTCTGGTTAGAATCTGACCAGTAAAAAACATTTGTTTTGTTGAGTACCGTGTGAATTTTCGGCTAAAATAACAAGAAGGAAAGAGAACCTAAGTGGTCAATTTTACTAATGATTAAATCTCCAATAGATACAACCTGTTAAATTTAAAAAAAACTCAAAAATCATACACTGAACGAACAAATACTCAAAAATCAAAGAAAAAAGGCTTAGCAACGGGAATGGGAAATCTTTGTTTTGCATGAAAATCAAACAAGTGATGAAACCAAAGGCCAAAGATATAGTTAGCAGAAGCCTGAAATTTGTAGTCAGAGAAAGCGAAAAAAGAGAAACGAGAGGGGGCTTAAGGGAATAGTAACAATAGAGGGATTTATGGGGATGTCACATAAGAAAGGAAAGGAAAGGGCTAAAGAAAAACAAATGATTTTCTTTTTTTCTTTTCTAAAAATTCACGTGCAATCCACCTGTCCTCTTTAAACACATTTTATATATAGTAACAACGTGTGTATGACACTTTCAAATTTTCATTCAAAATAGTCTAACATTGAGCAGACTCAATAACGTTTAGACCTTAAATGAGCAATATATAATGTTAGACCCTAAATTAATCAAACTTAAAAATGTTTGGCCTAAATATAGGCATTTAGCCGTTTTTAGGAGTCAAAGGATGTTCTTCTTCATCTGATTATGTTGTTGTTATCGAAGGTAGTGCTTCATCAAATACCACATGTATCGACTCTTCTATCTTCTTTGATCTTTTATTATATACTCTGAATCCTTTACTAATGGTACTGTAGGCCAAGAAAATAGCTTCGTTTAATCTCGTATCGAACTTTCCAAGGTTGTCTTTTTTATTATTTAGGACGAAACACTGACAACTAAATGCTTGAAAGTAAGCAACATGTGGTTTGCTTCCTTTCCATAACTCAGGGGCTCCTTTTTCATAATAGGTCTTATAAGACATCTGTTAAGTACATAACATGTTGTGGATACTGCTTATGCCCAATATCCATGAGATAGTCCACTTTCACATAGCATAATCCTAGCCATATCAACCAACATTTTGTTCTTTCTCTCTACAACTCCATTTTATTGAACCGTCATTGGACAAGAGAAGTTATGAGTTATACCATTATTGTCACAGAATTCTTCAAACTTTCTATTATCAAATTCTCCTCCATGATCAATCCTAACTGAAGTGATGCAGTACCCTTTTTCTATCTGAATTTTTCTGTAAAACTTCTCAATTACTTCAAAAGCATCATCCTTATTTGATAAAAAAACTCATGTAAATATAAACTAATAATCTACTAGAACAAAATTGTAATGTTTACCACTAAAACTCTAAGTCCTAGTGGGACCGAATAAATCCATTTGTACAAGTTCAAGTGGTTGGTTCATAGACATAATATTTTAAGAGGAAAACTATTTCTATCTTGTTTTCCTTTTAAACAAGCCTCACAAACTTGATTGCTTTCAAACTTTAAGGTCGGTAGTCTTCTTACTAACTTGTTTTTGGACAATTTTGATAGAATGCTCATGCTGGCATGTCCAAATCTTCTATGCTAGATAAATGAATCCTTTTATAGAGAGATAAAACACTTAACACTTTGTGAGAACATGTCTTCCAGTTGAGCACAATATATATTCTAATTTCTAAGACAAACAAACACAATATTATCATTATGAATATCAATAATTTCACAATGAGATGCATAGAAAATGACTTTGTAACCCTTTTCACGTAGTTGACTCACACACAATAGGTTATGATTCAAGCCATTAACAAAGAGAATGTTATCAATCGAGGTAGAGTCAGAATTACCAATTTTAATAATTTCGATGACCTTTGCTTTATTTTTGTCTGCAAAGACAACATTACCTTCGTCTTTTCTTTCAATGTAGTTAAAGTTTGATATTTCATTTATCATATATCTCGAACAACCACTATCAACTATCCATTGATTCCCCCTTATCTCTGTTTTGAAACATACCTGCATAAAAGCATTATCTTATTTTAGGTACCCAAATTTTTATGGGTCCTTTCGGGTTAGTAGTTTGACCTTTCAGTCTCTAAACATACATCTAAGATATTTTATTTTTACAAAAATTACAAAAATGACTAATCTGACCATGTTTACCACAATAATCATACAAAACAGATGAATGATAGTTTTTATGATTTTTGCCACTTAGCAGGTTCCTGCTGTCTTGGTTATAGCTGCTATTGGATTTAACAAAGAAGTTTTTGTATGGCCTGATATTTTTATTTTCATTGTATCCTATTCCATCCTTACCAAAAAAGCATTTACCACTACCAAGAAATGCATCAAGATTCTTCCTTCTATCAACGAAATTTTCTGGATCTTTTTCTAAAGGTAAGGTCTTTCCAACACTTTTCTCCTTTTCAAGTTCTAAGGTGATGACTTTTTCTTTTAACTGTCTTACCTTATCACAATTAGTTTTGAGCAGCATATTTTTCAACTTAGCTACTCTTTCTTCCAGAACTTCTTTTTCAAAAACCTTCTGCTTATAGTCAACTTTAAGAGACATATTCCTGGTAGCCAATTTCTCATTCACAGATTTTAATGATTTAATCTTACTCTTCAGGATGCATCATTGCTCTTAGACTTCTTAACTTCTTAGAAATACTTAACTGCTAATCTTTTTATATTGATCATACAATTGAGTGAAATAGTATCTAGATCCTTTACCGTTTCTAGAGCTATCACCTTAGTTCTCCATCCCTTTGGTAGTGATATCAGAATCTTCATTACGAGCTCATCATTGGGATATATTTTTCCCAAGTTCTTTATGGATATGATGATGTTGATAAAGCATCTAAAGAATTCGTCTATAGTCCCCCCTATTCCATGCTAATAATTTCTTATTGATGTACTAAGAGACTTATTCTATGTTTCTTTACCTCATTCGTCCCTTCAAAGTTAACCTGAAGTTTGTCCCACATTTCTTTTGCTGTAGAGCAATAGGATATCTTTTCGTATTCTTCTAGAGACAACGCACATATTAGTTGATGTTTTTCCTTAGCATTTAACTGTGCATTTCTTCTATCAGCATCAGTCTATACTTCAACGTTATTGGAAGTAGGAATTGTAGCTCCAACTCTAATTTCTTGCAATACTTTGATATCTACAGATTAAAGACATGTGGTCATTCTCTCTTTCGAGTATGAGTAGTTGTTTCCATTGAATTAAGGAGGCTTTGAGACGGATTGTCCTTCAAAACTTTTCAAGGTGTTTGCCATGATTTATCACGAGCTACAAAACACAAAAATATGAAACCTCACTCTGATACCAAATGATAAAGCAAACACATGCAAGAGGGAGGTGAATTGCGTGTGACTAAAAAAAATTTTATGCAAGTTACTTTCAATTTGTATAAAAAACAAATCCTAGTTAACAATAAAAAACATAATGAGCCTATTAGACGATGAAGCTTTTTAAACAATAGTAGTCTGTTAGGCAATAGGAGTCTTTTGTGGGATAAGACCTTACTTAAATGAAAGGAGCCTACTGAATGATGAATCCTATTAAAAAAATTTAAAAATAAAAGACGCCTATTAAAACTATAACACCCCACTCCTGCAAGACCCGAACCCAACATTGATGGTGATATCCGAGTCCGTGCTCTGCGAGGGTGGCATGTTATAGCACTCAGTCATTCAAATTTCATTATACATTTTTTTCCATAACATAAAGTGAGAAAATTTATAAGCAAAACGGGCCCACTCTATTCGCAAACTTTTTCAAACATAACAATACAATCAACAGAATTTTCA
>JANQBM010000009.1:16001979-16014368 GCA_025594535.1 Erythroxylum domingense | reverse complement strand
CTTTTATGCTACTTTGATTGTGTGAAACAATCTTTTCTTAGGTGTGACTCCTAAGAATCCTAGGTGTGAAACTTAGGATATTTTCTTCTAGGTGTGATTCCTAGAAATCTACCCTTCAATTCATATTATTAACCCACCAAAATACCCTAAACACCCAATCTCTAAGCTGTCCTACATCACCTTTCTTATTCGTTTATCTCCTTATTTTTGATATTTAATGCTAAGAAAAGCTGGGTTTTTGCGGTTTTGCCTGTTCCCTTTTGATTTTGAAGTCATTAGTTCACTTTTTTTTAGACAGCTCGTCTGAAATCACGTTCAACAAATGTTCACTCATCGTCTACTAAAGTAATGGGTTCTCTGGAATAATCTCACTTTTAACGTACAATTAATGGATTCCAGAAAAGAAGGTTCAATGTAAATGAAGGTATTTTAGAGCTAACAAAAGCCAACCTCTAAGACCAAGTATGAAAATGAAGTAATTATACGCTGCTTGAGTAGGATGGGTCTAAGAAGGAAAGTTATCCTATCCTTTGGTCATGGGCTCCAAGGACATGAAGATTTTATCAGGCCGATGCAATTTAGCCGAGGTAGGTAGGGTGTCTAATATACATATATAAATATTATATAGACATAGGTTGTCTCTTCTTCACTCGTAATCACCTTATGAATAAGATAGATTCATATCCGAAAGAGGTTGACAATAAGGGGGCGTTTGGTTTGAGGGTTTGGGAATGAAGGAATGGAATAGTTGTAAAAAATAGTGTTTGTTTTGGGGTTTTCAATTCTAGGGGAATTGATTTATTCCATTAAATTTGAGAATCTACTAAACCCACCAAGGGAGGTGGGTATCGAGTTTTAATTCCAATCTAAGTTTTTATCACGTTTATTTTTTACCCTTTTATCCCCAACCTTTGCCCTACCATCCTCTTTACTTCCGTATCGCCTGTCAATTCTTTACTAGGGATGTCAATAGGCCGGGCCGGGCTGGGCCTGGGTCAAGGGCAAGCCACAACTCGGCCAGTGGCCCCTGTGGGCCGGGCCACGGGCTGGCCCTTGGCTCTGCTCACCGGCTGGCTGGCTGGCCCTTGGCCCGTCGGGCTACGAGGGGACCTGACCGGATCGGGACGACCCATTTATATATATATATGTTTAAAAAATACAAAATGACGTCGTTTTGGACAAAATAGGTAGGTCGCAGGTCAAGCTTTGGCTCACGAGGGCCAACCACGTTTAACCCGTAGCCCGGCCCTGCAAACCATGGTCTGCCCGTGGCCCGGCCAATCTGGGCCAAAAACAGGCTGGGCCAAGCCGAGCCCGACGGACTGGACAGATCCGGGCAGACTGGGTCGAAATTGATATCCTTATTCCTTATGATCTCCCATCCTGCCTTATTACGCCTCATCAACGAAGGAATTTTTTGTTCTGCGCCTCTATATGGAAACTGATTAGTTTTTTTCCTGTAAGTTAAACATATAGAGATAGTCCCAATAAACATATAAAGGATAAATTATTTTCATTTTTATTGAGGGTAAAAATGGTATTATATTATCTTTTATTCTCATTAATGCAATAAACCAAACAATATTAGTGGTATTAATACAGAAACCTAAGTTACAAACCAAACATCATTTGTTTATTTTTCATACCCATCTCCATCCCCTTCTACTATTATACCCATATTCATAGTCAACCATGTGCTCAAACCAAATGCCTAGTAAGTTCTTTCCCAGTGGCTTGATGGTTTTTTTTAATAAATTTATAAGTGTAATCGATGAAGGCCTGCTTCTAAAAGATTTTCATCCTTTTAATTTTGCTTTCTTGCTAAACACACATGAACCAAGTGGGAATTGCTTAATCCACCTATACCAAGCAGTTAGAATTAAATAGGAACACGTGGGCATGGTGTTATGTGGTTGGAGGGAAGAAGTACGATGTAGCTGTGGTCTCATTTTAGAAATGAAGAGTATTCATGTTAGGTACACCAACACCCAAGTACTTGTGAATAATTTCGGAACACAATTCCGCAGGCACTAAATCTTAAATGTTAATTGACAATCTAAGGCCGATGAGAGAGAGTTAACTCATCCATTGCCCTGCACGTGCATGAATAAACTTTTGGGGTCAACTACAATTTGTCTGATTACCTGATTACCCATCTAATCTATACCTTGTGCGAGCGAGGCTACATTATCAATAAGTGAAGTCAATTAATAGTACTAGCACCAGCAAATATCATCTTCACACATAATCTTTACATAGCAAGTCGATGGTCTGGGACAAGGGAAAGAGAGCATTAGTTATGTATGGTTTAATATAATACAAATGGCTTAATATAATACAAAAACCCTCTTCAACACCTCAGTGAGTTCCAAAATGAGATCCCATCCCATCAATCCTTCGAATTTCTCATGCAATCCCAATCCATAATGGATTTCCAGTAAAGACCCTAGCCATTCTCTACACTTGAACCACCACGTCACCTCTTGTGATGGAACCTAACCTTCAACAAAAATTGCATCTTGACCTGCCAAAGGAAACAACCTCATTACATAAGGAATCGTGTCATTACAGGGAAATCATACAAGCTATCATCCAATTCAAAGCTTTAAAGTTTTAGCATTGACAATACAGCAGAATGAAATCATTTAACCATGCTTTTATTTATCAAGTTGCGTAATTTCTCTTTTTATCAAATTTCAGTTGGAAAGGTACCATCTGAGCTACAACTGATTAGCTAATCAATGATTCTTACTGCAGTTTGCCAAAGTTGTCATCCCTTTCCAAACAACATTCAACCTATTCAAGATTTTCTTTGAACAATTTCAAGTCAAAAGATGCAGGCAAATTTAACAATGACAAATTTGCAATCAGCAAGCTTTAGTTGTTTCTAGTTTGACTAGCAGTTTCAAGAAGCAAGGTCGTTAAGGTAAGCCAGGTTTACCTGAGATGTATTGTAGACTATGTACTCGTTATACATCAACTCAGAGTTCCTCACATTTGATGTCACTGGTTTTCCACAAGGAATGACGACATCATTCCTCCAGTGCACAAATTCTGATTCTTTGGGAACTTTCTTCCCCAATCCTTTTGTTGAGTGCTTTCCTTCAGGAGGTTTCTCCAGATACTGTCCATAATGAAATCATCGTTACAAGAGGTAACTGACTGACAAAGAACAACGCATTCAACAAAGACTACATAATTCAAAACTTCACTGCAAATAATCTAAAAATATCAGGTGAATGATGAATGCTCAGTACCACCATATGCGGTTCAGAGAAGGATGCATTTTGGCAAATAATTAAACAAAAAATTCCAGGCTGAATGAGTTCACTGACATAGAAATTAGCCAGTATGGCATGCCATAAAACAGGATTTGCAGCATGCATATACTCATAAACATATTAGGCATGTAAAGTCAACTCACCAGCGCTTTCTTCAGTTCATAAACCTCCCCTAGGGCAACTTCACTAAGAAGCATCAGTCCTATAGGATTTTTCTTATCAGTAAAGCAATACTGAGCACTCTTACTGACTAGGTCAGCAAAGTAAATCCCTTTGCCAAACTGTAGTACAGAAGCAAGTAACCATCAGCATTGCAGGAGCACGCATATGTTAAAGAAAAAGGAGGTAAAATCTATATATGAACCTAGACATATACATAATTTCTCATTCGCTAAAAACACGAGAGAGAGAGAGAGAGAGAGAGAGAGAGAGAGAGGGAGAGAGGGAGGGAGAGAGAGACCATATAGCCAGTAGCTGGAGCTTCAGGAGGAGCTATTCTCAGACCTTGGCTAAGTATTCCCACAAAATTAGTCAACCGAGAACCTGCCGAAGTAGATACATAACAACTTCTCATCCCATTAAAAATACTAATTTCTCCTAGCTGAAGCAATGTGGATTCCTTGGAATCTGTATTTACAGCAGATCACAGGAACTAATAGCAAAAGTTTACCATGCCATAGCAGCATTTTGTTCTTAAGCTTGTCTCGATAAGGTGTAAACCTATCAAATTCCCCTTCCCTCTCCAGCGAAAACACTTCCTCCAGTTCCAGACTCCACTCCTGACAATAGTATCAAGCACCATCACATTATAAATGAAAAAGATAGTACCAGAACTTTTTTAAGACTGTTCAGTGCCAAAGTGCCATGAAATGTAACCCACTGTATGAGTAGGAGCATGAGTAGTTCCGAGATACTTCTCAATCAGCCGGTAATCTTCACTGTCATGAGAAAGTGGATTAATACCACAACGAAGTTTCTTGTACTTATCATCAAGGGGTTCCTCACTGTCAAGATCAAAACCTACTAATCTGGAAGCTATCTCAATATCTTGGAGAGCTTCTAGCATTTTAACCTACAATAGAGACAACAGAATTTCAAATTTTTAGTTCTATATTTTTCCATTAAACTTGTTGAATTAGCAGGATTGAAGACTGATCTGATGGCTATTAATAATGCTGAACAAAGAATTACGAAAATGTTAAGCATTGTCAGTTACTGCTAACTCCAATTTTCACCCTTCCCATGCAATTTTTTAATAATATGAGTCAACTGTCATCACTTCATAATGGCTTTCACAAATTCAATAGCCAAGAAGCATACTACCATGGTGCTTAAATCAAGGAGCCAAATCAAGATCCAGTAAGGCTGATTAGTTTGAATTTTTTTTTTCCAAATTTAGTAAGGAAGGATGTTTATTTATGATTCTGTTTTTAGTTTTCAGTTTTAGTTATTCCTGTTTTCATAATTTACGACAATCACAAAAAGTGATTTTTTATTTTTAATATAATTCATATTTAATATTAACTACTAAACAAAAACTTATGACCATTATATTTGATTATTCAATAATAAACAACTTATTTTATCATTTAAATAATATATTAAAAAATTTACAATCAGAATGAATATATTTTAATATTATTATATTTTAAAAATAAAATAATTACGGCTAAACTATTTAAAAAAATTTTAAATTGAAAATTAATTTTAAATAATAAAACATGACTTAAAAATTAAGATTTATTTGTTTTTAACATTTTTAGAAATAGAATTTTGGTTTAAAATAATTTAAAATAAAGCATTTTTTATTATGTATTTTTATTATAAATGCTAATAACAAACCATTGGCATATATCATAGAAGGAGTAAATTCATCACTCTATAGTATATAATAAATAAAATTTAGAAATTATTACTTAATTATTATTAAAATAAAAAATTTTATATAGCTTTATGTATTATAATACTAAATTCAATAAGTATTAATTTATATTATAATAAACATTACATGGCATATGCGATAATTGCAACAATAACAACAACAACAACAACAACCCAGTAAAAATCTCGTTTTTATAATTAATGTATTATAATTAGTAATAATTGATAAATATTTCATAATAAATAAAAATTTATTACTCATCTAGTTAATAAAATTAATTTTATCTTCAGCTTTTGGCGGAGCCTGTTGAAGGTCACATTAATGCCCCACAATCAAACTCAAAGTTAATATATTTAGTATAATAATAAAAGTATAATTACATTCATTTAAACAAGTAAACTATTTTACCAAAATCATGAAATGAAAACTAAAAATCAAGTAGATTCAAACAGATTTCAAACAGCTTATTCCCTTATTATACATGTTGGTGACGAAATCAGAAGAAGCAGCAGAGCAGATAAAACTGAAAGAATGATGTACGATGATATGCATACTACCAAGAAGATGATAGATCAAATCGACGCAAATTTTGAAATAAGTCAAGAATCTTAGTAAGAAGTGAAGAAATATAAAGGAAGCAAACATGAAGAGTTCTGTACCTTTGCCTTAAAATCATCATCATCTCTAATAACATGCGGATGAATAGAAGGAATCACGGTGAAAAACCTATTGCTGGCATCAACAATCAAACTTTCTTTAACTGTAGAATTGAGTGTATTACTATTTAATAAATTCTGAATTTCGGTCAATGCCTGAAAACCTGGAAAATTTTAAAAATATACAGTTAATTAACCAATGCAACATTTCAGACCTCTTAGATCTGTATAATATTGTATGAATGAAATCTGAAGTGATCATACACACAAAAGTAAAATGAAGAAGAAATGAATGAATGAAATAGCAAAAGGCATAATAACTACCCCTCTGGATATTGCTCTTGCTCAACTTTCCAAGTGGCATTTCTGACATATTAATCTCAAATTCCATCATTGCAGCTCTGTGAAACAGTTGACAATCCTTCGGAAATGAGATCCTCAAAGGAATTGTGACGAAGAAAATGAAGAAAATTACTTCTACCTGTAAGTTTCCACGTTAAAGAGCATCTTCATCAATTCAACTACTTGAGGAGCAAGTTTGCTATCCGCACTGTTAATATTTCTCCTTAACACTTGTTTATTCTCTCCATAGTCCTTTGAGTTTGAACATAGATAAAGAACAAAATGAGATGAATCATATACATTAAGTAAGGACTATGATAACAGGTAGATTGAAAGCTAACAAACAGTACAATATCCAATGGGAAGAATCTGCCAGGTTTCTTTTGAAAATTTTTCTTCTGCTCCCAAGCTTCCCAGGAATTCCCAGTCTTCTCAAGAAACAAACGCTTGAATTCACATATTGCATCTGATTTTGACATTTCATCCAGTTTCTTTCCTCCAATTTTTTCATTCCCTATCCTTCCCCATTTCCGGAAGACATGACAATCTGATCCTCTGTCATTTTCAATTATCTGAAGAATATAGTAGCTTTTTCATGGAAAACAAGCAAAAAGTTAAAATATTATAAAACAAACCATAATATATTAAGAAAGAATAAAGATGCATTGAAATTGATTGCGGCATAAGCTCAAGTAAATCTAGTTCAACTTATCCTCAAGTGTCTTTTTTTTTTTCACATGTAGATTGAGTAATGACTAATGACTCCTATAGCATCCTTTTTTATCAATTGACAAGCATCAGATAGATGGCATGGCATTGTCTGGCCAAGCCAACAATAATAAATGCGGAAACAGGCCCAAAATTCAAAGGAGACAATTTATAAGAAATGTACACCAGAAAAAAGTTAATATGATATCAGACAAATCCACCTGTTAATACCAGTTGACAAGTCAGACATATTTAACGTTGTATTGTAGATGGTCTTCCCATCCTCGAGAATGTGGCCTGTATCTTGCAAACCAGATGCTTCATGCACAGCACTCCGGCCTTTCACTTTGACAGTGACCATGCTAGAGGCGTCAGCCACAGCCTCTATTTTGTACAAATCAAATGGAAGTTTCTTTTGCCTTTCAAAAGAGTCAATTAGGTAATCTTCCCGAACAAGCGGCAATTTCATCCTCCTAACAACCACATCGTTCAAATCCAACCACAATATTGATAAAAGAAAAAAACCAGAGAAATGGAAAGCAGCTTTACCTAGCCTTCCGTATCTCAGCATCTTCATGATCTGGTGTCCCACTCACAATTAAGCAGTTTGTACCTGCAATTAAATATGTAAGCAGAAATGACCAGAATAATATCAGATTCTTCACAACAAACATTATTTTCCAACTTGGAATCAAATGCACAAAACTGCTACCCTTCTTGATCTTAGCATGAAACTGCCCTCCTGCTCCCTCAATCTTTCCCTTCCAATGTTCCTGCAACAGTTAAATAAGGAAAAATATCAAGTCAACATGACAACATGAAGACATAATTGCATCAATCTCAAAATATGAGCATACAGTCGATTCCTCCGAGAGGCCAGTGATAGCAACTTTTAGATCTTTTAAACTTTCACTGTTCTGAGACTGGCCGTTGACAACTTGGCTCCCAGAAGTGGTGCTCAGGGAAGCCAAAGGTATTATCCTAACAGGCTTGCGGCTCTTTTGTGATTTGAACCACTGCGATAAGGTCTACACAGTTATAACTATAATACTGCAAAATAATTAACACATAAAATATATCTTCCAAAAAACATTAATACATAAAATAATTCATCCTGGACACCTTTTTAAGATACGGATTCTCTGTCCCTTCTGGGATTTTCCACTTCCTTTGAAGACGTACAGGTTCAGTAGCAGAGAATGAACATTTGCTCCATTCTGACAAGTAGCCATGGCACCTATACACGCCTCCAGAATAACGAAGACAACCATGACAAATAGGGCAGGAATCAAGTGCTCCAAACATCATCCCATCAGCACTACAAAGGATTCCTCCAGTTAAGTTGCAGCAAAATTTGGCTCAAGCAGTTAAAATTAGGTGTAACAGAAAGAAAAGATAAAGAAAATACCATCTCATCCTCACCACTCAAACAATTCAAGCAACCAATCAAAAAGTCATAAAGTACAGACCTGGAAGAAATAAATCGTGTATTTATATCCAACGTATCCAATAACACTAATCTCATGTTCATTGTTGAACAAACAAACAGGATACATATTCACATTGAATCACCAAGCAGATCAGGAAAATAATCTATGAGTCGATCCACCCATCCCATTGTAAAGGTGGTCCAAGAACAATTGGACATTGAGGTATATGAAACTCAAATCTTAAATAAAATGTTACCGATCAAAATGTGTCAATTCTCAATTTGAACACATTTTACCCAGAAGATCAAATCCTACAAACAACTGTGTTACCAATCAGAAAATGAAAATTCACTTGAAAATATATAACAAGAACTGGAACTTCTTAGTTTTAGTAAGAAATGAAATCATGTTGTGAAGTTGTATTCATCAGAAAGTCACACGGATCACTTACAAAATCCATGTAAGGATGCTCAAAAGTCTCCTAAAAAATGAATTACCATCTATCCCGCAAATCAAGTTCTGATCCAGTAGAATCTTGACCATTTTCCTCAAGCATTTCTCGCAACTCTGCTGTAGTTACATGCTTTTTGAGATCGTCCTTCAAAGCCCACAATTCTTTGGATTGGGACTCCAGTTTACTTTCCAAATCATTATTAGACTTAGCAGATGCAGTCCTGCTAGTTGCTACATCTCCTTCTTTGGCATGCTTTGATTTCTGATTATCACCAAAGTTATTTCTACGTTTTGCACCAACTTTGGTAGCGGATTGTTGTTGTCCCTTGCCCTCTTCTCCCTTAACTTCAGTGAATAATGACATAACAAGAATGAGAAAAATACAGAAACTAGCAACATTAAGAAAAATACAGAAACTAGCAACATAATCATACTCTGACAGTCATGAATGAGTGCAATTGTCATTACCATCATCGGCTGAGGAAGCAATGTTCTTAACCAGTGCACTAACAGCTTCCCGATCAGACGCTGAGAGATTTTCCCATCCAGGAAGCTTCTCCACTTCGGTAGATGGATACAAATCCATAAAGCAGTTAGCATGATGCCAAGATAATCCCCTTGCTCCTTGTCCAGTTGGCTTGGCAGACATACGAACCTATGATGATTTTGAAATTTTGGGGAAATGAATTGATTATGTACTCAAGACGTGAGTAAAAAAGATTAAAGAAATCAGATTATGTAAATGCGTTGAAATATATTACAGTTACAATTGTACAATAAGCCAAAATGATATAGAACTCACTTCAATAAACTTAAAAATAGAGATGGTTAAAAAGCCACACAAGACCATCTCATGGGTAAACATTCCTTTGATTATAATTTAGAGGGAGTGGAAGGAATTAAGGTTAATAGACCACACATCAGCAAAACAAGCTTATGAAAATTAAGAATTATGTCTTGTCACATCTTGAGATTTTCCTTTTCTCTTTTGTTACTTTGCCACACATTAGAAAAAACAAGCTTATGAAAATTAAGAATCATGTCTTGTCACATCTTGAGATTTTCCCTTTCTCTTTTATTACTTTGCCAACAGGCACTTCTACCAACTTATTAACAAGGGCATTGAAGAAGAGAAGCCTACCAGTTGTTTGGCAAGTAGTGAAAACTGGTTACGTGGTGCTCTAATCAAAGAGCAATTGCGTCCATCCCAAAAAGAAAATAAAAAAGATAGAAAACAGATCCAAATTTTTATGGCACTTACAATAGTTCGTAGAACGGGCTTGTCAGACAAACTGCACTGAGACTCCCCCAATTTGAATGTTAACAGATAAATGTAAATACCCACCTGTCCTTTTGTGATCTTTTGGGTGCAATGCTTGCAAGTAGAACGAGAAGTTTGCGAAACTTCAACACCATATTCAGTTGTACTGTTTGTACTTGTTGGATTTGAACTTGTTGGACCACCATTCTCAATATACTTCCTAATCTTCTGTTGATCTTCCCATCGGAGTGATTCTAAACCCTCAACATCTTCAATTCTAATACAGCAATGAAGAAACATAATAAAGTTACTTTGTCCTCCAATTCATCTTTGGAAACTTATGATATAAAGTAGCAAAGACACTCACGCTTTTAGTTGTTTTGCTTTCTTCAGTATGCAGCTGGCATGGTTCCACATCTAAACAGCAAAGTATTACACATTAGATTTGGACCATGTTCCATTTATTTGCTCTTCTCAAAAATAACATTGAAATTTATATAGAAAAGAATACTGAAAGCTCCTACTTATTTGCAGGAGATTGATCATAAAGATGGTAGCTCAAAGTAACGGAAAATACCAAAAATAAGAAAGAGAAATGATGAATCTTTGAGCATTAACAATGACGGACGGTGAATTAGAAGAGGAACGACTATAGATGATCCAAGAAGGCATCAACATCAGAGAGAAACAAACTTGAGGATAAATACAAATGCAGGTAGGTTTTCAGCTTGGAGAAGTGGACAAAGGTGCGAACTTGAAGGGCAAATGAAGAGTGAGAGTAAATAATAAGAAGAATACAGGCATGAAGCCGTCGAATTGCGACGCTTGGACCATCTTGCCGAGCCTGAGAGTCTCTTTGTCGATGGTGTTCTTGCAGGTCTTGCATGAAGATCGACCCGACTTGGCGTACTCTGCCTTCCACGGTTTTGGAGGGTTTGCCATTGTCCAACAGCAACAAGACGGTCACACTCCTACTCGCTCTATATATATATGTATAAGACTTGTGTGTTGTTGATGGAAGGAGGAAGATGGACTTTGAAGAGATTGTGATTCCACAAGTTTAAAGAAGAAAGCGTCTCGAGTACGCTTGTTGATCCACTTAGTACTCTTCCTTTACTAATCACTAGTTACTAGAACCTCCGCTCAATCCGTTTTGTGTTTTCTTTAATTAGAAAATAGATTTTTTTAAAAAGATTAAATTTTATTTTATATACAAAAGACAAAGCTTAATTTCTTCACATTATTTCATTATCTAATTATAAAATCAAACTATACCCTTTCAATTTAAATAATTAAGATGCAAATAATAAAACTACCAAATGAAGTGACAATGAGAAAAATAAAATTTTAAGTTTTTATTTACTGTACAACTTAGAATATTAAAGGATGACCATTTATATTACTTTCAAATAAAAAGATTATTTAAAAATTTTATATTAACACATATTATTTAAAATTTTTACATAAGTAGGGTTGAACAAATAAATTAAATGTTATTTCTGAGAAGAGCTAGATGAGTTGAATCAGTAAATACCCCATAAGGAAGAGTTATTCTATGAAGAGATTTTAATGGTCATTTAGAAGCAACATATAACGCCTGGGGGTTTTATATACTTGAAAAAAATAATAATGAAACCACTTTGCTGGATGTTTTAGTAGCATTTAAGTTGGTGATAGTCAATTCTTTTTTTAAGAAAAACGAGAAGTACCTAGTGACTTTTAAGAACAAAACCAGGAAGACATAAATTGACTACTTCCTAATAAGACAGAGAAATCGATCTAGACTGCAAAGATTGCAAGTTAATACCTAGTACTTGCTTGTAAACTCAATATAGACTGCTAGTTTTGAATCTTTTTATTAAGGATTGGAGGCTGAAGAGAAATCCTCAAGATGCACGAATCAAATGGTGAAATTTGAAAGGGGATATGACAAAACAATTTAAACATTAAGTTATTAAGAAGATTAGAATTTGGTAGGAAATACTAACCAAATGTGCGAAATAGTTGCAATTCTTCCAAAGGACGGAGAGGTAGTAAGAGAGAGTCTTAGTGGTGAAATGAGGAAGTTCAAGAAGGCTGGCTATAAAGCAATTTTGGATAGCACCACCGAGGTGGAGAGAGTTAGTAATAGAAAAAGATATAAATTGGCAAATAAAGAGGCAAAGTTGATAATCTTAGAAATTAAAAGTAGAGATTATGAGAAACTTTATCAACAACTAAATACTAAAGATAGAGATAAGGATATTTTTAAGTTGGTGAGAGCTAGGGAATAAAAAATAAGAGATTTTGAGCAAGTTTATTGTATAAAAGATGAATCAAGGAGGATGCTTGTAGTTAAAATGACATCAAGAGAAGATAATAGAGGTACTTTTATAA
>JANQBM010000009.1:15986749-15997175 GCA_025594535.1 Erythroxylum domingense | reverse complement strand
TTTGTGATTTTGTGATTTTATAATTTTGTGTGTTTGTTGTTTTGTTTTCTTGAGGACAAGCAAACGTTTAAGTGTGAGGATGTTGATAAGTATAATTTGCATTATGTTTTGGGGCTTAGTTTGATATGTATTTAATTGTTAATTCAATTGTTTAGTATATGTTTAGGTTAAAATTGTGTTAGTATGTTGATTATTTGTGTTTAAGTGTTTTTATAGGTTAGTACAAGTCTTTGAGCTTAAATATTATGTTTTTAAGGTACCTTGATGTGCTTGTTAGTGTTTCAGGATCAACATCGAAGAACAGGGAAGTTTTAGAGATATTTGGTACACGATCGTGGCCCACATGGCCCGATCGTTACAGAATCCTAGGATATGGCCACGATCATGGCCTGCATGCCAAGTTTATGGGAAAAGGCTCAAATGTGGCCCACAATCATGGCCTGCATCGGGTAAAGATGCAGACACTAAAAAATGTCAAGTTTCGAGGGATTTTTTGGACCTTTCAGACCCCGAAAAAATTCAAGAGTTGCTCGGAACATAAACGATATTTAAAGAATAAGATAAAAAGGCAGGAGGAGCTTTTACATCAGCCATTTTTGAGAAACCCTAGAGAGAATTCATTGAAAGATTGAGAAAGAGAAGAAGGAAGAGAGAAGTGGAGAATAAGCTTACTTAATGTACTTTTCAGATCAGGAGTTTCCTGACGTCACTGCCTCCCATCATCCGTTCAGATCGTGTTTCCTGTTTATTTTCAGTTTTATGATTGTATAGAATTGGGAATAATAGTTTGACGATATGATTTTTGAATGTTAAGATGTTCTAAACTTACCTTCGAAGTTTTATCTTTAAATTAATGAAATCTGAATGTTTATGTGTTATTTGGATTCAATGTGATTTAATTCTGCAAGTGCATAATTCAATAATAAATTGAGAGGGTGAATCAAATGAAAAATAATTAAATTAGGCTAACGAGAGTTATATCATTTAATAGAACATGAATTAAATGAAATCGGTAAATTGTTCAAAGAGAGTTGTTACATAGGTTTCTGATAGTTTATTAGACAAATTTAGACCTAATTAAGGATTGAGAGATTGCAACTTCCACTGATTAGGTTATATAATTTAGGGTTAATAGTTACAACTCGAGAGAGAGAAATCAACCCTAGGATCGTCTAAAACTAATAATCTAGTAATTCATCATCAGTTATGTTATCATTAAGGATAGGTAAAATTTCCTTTATCTCAATTGGTAATTCCTATAGGTTGATTTTTGTGTGTGTTGTAATTGCTGAATTATTAATATTTTTATGTTTGATTGTTATTTTGAATTGATTGATTGAATTGAATTCTCATTTTAGTTTTGTAATATTTCAATTTCTGCGATTTGATTTGACCTTATATTTTAGGATTAGATTATCCCTCCTTGTGGGATCGACTCCTTAGGTACTACGCTAACGAACCGTGCACTTGCGGATTATCGAGGGTATTTATTAAAACTTACGCACATCAAACACCCAATCATCACATGATTGTCACTACACTACCAAATATGGAGATTTATAAAACAAGTTTCATTATCTTTAAGTAATGCTTTTGTAGATAAATGTAGGATGCATATATACACAACGGTGGATTTATATGTTAGATTTAAAAGTGTAATGCAAATGTTTTTAGAGGATTAATACATATAGCATATTTTATATCATCTTTGTATTAATCCTCTAAATGATCATCCTAACTTACTTAGACATTCTAGCATATTCAAAGTTTGGACATTCTTTGATTTTCTTGAACATTTTGTTTTATATGGAATATTTTAACTAGAATGTAGGCAAAGTATTTTGATTAAGAATGTGTCATTTCCTAATACATTCATATTTCTAACCTCAAGTATTTATATGTTTTTTGTCAA
Organism: Erythroxylum domingense; assembly: GCA_025594535.1. NCBI lineage: Eukaryota > Viridiplantae > Streptophyta > Magnoliopsida > Malpighiales > Erythroxylaceae > Erythroxylum > Erythroxylum domingense. Next base: position 15,995,263 of record JANQBM010000009.1, on the reverse strand, counting down.
ATGGACGAGCATATTCCTTCATTTGAGAGTTCTAATCTAATACCAGCGGTAGAAGTGGAAACTTCTATTCCAACACTAAGTAAGGATAGAAGTTCAATTAGAACTCAAGTTACTCAACATAAAAGTAAAATTTGAAATCACTTTAAGAAGACTATATTGACCGACGGAATTGAAAAAATAGAGGGCAATTATTATCAAAAGTTGTATTCAAGTGGTTTAAAAGGTAGAACGTCTCATTTAAAGAGACATATGGAATCATGTACTAGAAGGAAGATAGTTTTAGGAGGTCAAACATTTTTGACCCCTAACCTTATGAAAGGAAATAATGAAATGACCATAACAACTTTTGACAACCATAAATCAAAAATTTTGATGGCTAATATGATTATTGGAGATGAACAACTATTGTCTATGGTTGAAAGCAAAAGATTCAGGATATTTCTTAATTCACTCCAACCGACTTTCAAGGTTCCAAGTCGAAATACATTGAGGAATGATAATTTCAAAATTTATGAGGACAAGAAGAGAGAAACATTAAGAGCATTGTCGAGTGTTCAAGGATGAATTGCCATAACAACGGACATATGGACGGTCGATAACCAAAAGAAGGGTTACATGGCGGTGATGACACATTATATTGATAATGATTGGAAGTTATGCAATAGAAAATTGAGGTAATTTATATTCTTTAATATTGTTATCATTTACTTTTTTCATTATTTTATGAATATATGATTCATGTTGGCACGCCTTTTCATGATAGGTTCATTTATGTGCTGACACCGCATACAAGTGAAAACTTGGCAAATGTGTTGAAAGACTATTTGATGAATTTGAACATTAACAACAAAATATCCTCTATCACAGACGATAATTGTAGCACAAATGATGCTATGATTGAGAAGTTGAAGGGTAAGACGCGGGTTGGGAGCTTATTGGTTGGAGGTAAGTTATTTCATATGCATTGTTTTATGCATATTCTTAACTTGATTGTGAAGGATGGGTTAGAGACGATAAAGGAAGCAATAGAGTGTATTCATAATAGTACTTTATATTAGAGTGCAACTCCTAAAAGAATTGAAATTTTTGAAGATGGTATATAAATTTTATACATTCCAAATTCAAAGAAGTTGTTTTTAGATTGTCCTACCAGATAGAACTCAACCTTTAAGATGTTGGAGTCGACAATCCCATATACTCAATTGTTTATTTGACTAGGTGAAAGAGATTCTCAATATATCTGTGTACCATTAGAGGATTAATGGGACTTGGCTAGAGAACTTTGTATGAAGTTGAAATTATTCAATAATTGAACTGAATTATTCTTAAGAACAAAATATCCAACTTCGCACTGTATCTTTAGCACTATGTCCAATATAAAGCATGTTTTATCATTGTGGATGTTTAACTCCAATATAGTGATTCGGACTATGGTGGAGTAGATGGTAGAGAAGTTTAATTCTTTGTGGTCTAGGGTTGGAGATATTATTGCAGTATTATATGTGTTTGACCCAAGATACAAGATGGACGAGGTTGAATATATTTATAATGCATTGTACAGTGGTGAAGCTCAAGAGCGTCTACATACCATTAAATAATTATGATATCAATTGTTTAATTTATGAAGTCAGAATGCAACAAACTTATGATCAAGATCTTAATAGTGCTGCAGTCAGTTCAACTTTGACTTTAGTTTCGAGTTCGACCTTTTCTTCTGATCCATTATTGACAGATTCTCTTTCAAATTTTTTGAAAGAGAAAAGGGCTAGGATTTCTTACATTATGATGAAGTTAGATAAATATTTTGTCCACAGATTGTATTCTTGAAACTAAAAGTGAGTCGTTCGATATATTATCATGGTCGAAAATGTCTGCATATAATTATCCAATCTTGTAAGCCATTGTACGGGACTTATTAGCTATTCCATCATCAACCGTTGCTTCAGAGTCTGCATTTAGTATTAGTGGTTGGGTCATTACTCCTCATCATGGTCGTCTTCATTATCGTACTATGTAAGCCCTTATGTGTGCTCAAAGTTGGTTAAATAATGAAGATGTTGATAGTAAATTCTTTTCTTTTTAATATATTTATTTTATCTATCTTTATATTATCTTACCTAATATTATGTTTTTTATTTTCCTATTGCCACAGGTATTAATGCGGAGGGGACTAGTGAAATTAATCGATCAATTGAAGGTTATTTTGATCAAATATATGAAGATGAAGGTATTTTTAATTTTCTTTTTATTTAATATTACATTACTAAATATTCTTTTTATTTTAATATTTATTACCAAATATAATATTTGTATATACAGATGATTGGATCCAAACTGTTGACTATCTTAACAATTACAATTAGTCTATTAGATGATGCTCTCTTAGTATCCACTCTCCATTCTATCCAGTATGATATTATCTTAAATATGTAAATTGTACATTTCTTTTAAAATGATTTAGATAATCATTTGCGTACAATAAAATTTTCTATAGTTAATGAATTTGGTTCTATCAATTCTCTCTTATAATAATTAATAAATTATTTAAGTAAATTTAAAATTCGTAATTAATTGAATTGAAATTATTAACTATAATTGTTAACTTAATGACTTTTCATACAAATTTCTATTCAATTGAATTAAAATTCCTAATTAATCATACTAATAAATACATCTCAAAATTTTAATTTTAAAATGTATTTTCTCATTAATGATATGCAAATGTATGTAGCACCCTTCAATCTAAACTTAACTTAATGACGTTTTAGCACAAATTGTGTTAATATTTAGCTCATTATACCTAAAATATTACTTAAAACATTAAGAAGTTTGTGATGTTACGTTTTCATTTAATGACTTATAATTTTATTCAAATGAAATATTAAGTGGTTTAAATAAAAAGATATAAATATTTTGTAATTTAATATTTGATAAAATTAATAACTTTATTATATCATTATTATATGTTGTTATAAATTAAATTTGTGACATAATATATATATATTAAAAAGAAGAAACGTGAAAATTTTATAATTTTTATGAAATATGGTATGCTTATAACACTCTAAGGAAGAGAAGGATTTAAAGTAAAACTTATATCAAGTTTTCGAGTAAGGAATAACTCTTAACAAACTTTTAATTAGAGTGACTTAGGAATAAATCTTCTAATATTAGAATTTAGAAAGGAGGAAAAAATTAAGAATATGATGATTTTAGAAAAAAAGTAAAAGAACTATTTTCAAAAATAATAAAAGAAATAATTTATAAAAACATATCAAAAGAATTTATAAAATATATTATAGTTTTAATAAAATAATAGCTATTTTCAATATAATATACTATACATATTTGTTTTTATAACTCAATTACTTATTTATTATTTTGGAATTGATATATTAGGATTCAGAAAGTGATTAATTCATTTTAAAATTAATATAAATACATATTATGTTTATATTGCATAAATTTGAAAAATAAAATAAAAAAGTTTAAATGCGTTAAGGTTAATCATGATATTAATTAATTTCTTTTACTATGTGTAATAAAAATATAAAATTTTATAATGATTATTTAATAATAGATATAATATGAAAAGACAATAATATATATACAAGTAAAAAAAAATAAACAATAACTAAAATTACAACAACTACATCAATGAAGAGTTTTACACATAATTTATAAAAAATTGAAAGTTTGAAATAATTATATTATAAAATTAATAAACGTATTTTTTTTAAAATCATATTAAAAGAAATATAATAATTTATTAAATACGTAAAAATAATATTTGAAATAAATTCATTGTACTTAGATAATAAATTTTTTACATTTACATTATAATTAATTGTTATAATAAAATTATAAAATTAAAATTAAATTTTGTTGTTTGTCGGGAATAATTATGACAACATTATCATTGCTACATATTTTTAATAAATATATAGGTGGTTTGTATTTTATATCTTTTATATTATATAAATATTTTTGTATAATTTATAGGTATTTTAAACTTTATTATAAGTGGTAATGCTATAATTTATAATTTATGAATTTTAAAAAATACAACTACAACTGTTTCAAATTCTCATATATTTAATATATAAAAAATTTAAAAAATATATTAAATGATCAAGTCGACTGAGGCCCAACAGACTGCCCATCGGGCTACTAGCTACCTTTGGCCGACCTGAGCCGGATCATTCCAGCCCACCCAAAATGTTTTTTGGCCTGACCGGATCGAGCCATTGTTCACACCCCTACTTGGTGGCTAACAAAGAACTTTTCATTAGACATATTTCATCTACTCTTTTAACTAGCTAATATTATGACCAAGCCCTTATCTTCTTCATCATTCTAACATCTTTGTCACAAGCTCAAGATTGCCAACCATCATGAGCTTGAGGGGGGCTGATAACATTTGTTATCCATATTTCAACAATTTGATAAGCATTTACTATCTATATCTAAATCAAATTGATTCTTGATGATAAGATTATATAAACTTATTATATAAACTTATTAGTTGTATTATAATCTCTATAATCTTTTTCAGGTTGTATTTCACTTATATATAAGGTCTTCCAGGCCTTTCAAAAGTTATGAAAAACAACACACATCTTACATACACATCTTTCATAATTCTCTTCACACTTTTTATATTAATGTAGTCTCTATAGTAAATATCTTTTTCTTCCATTTGGTTGTGATTACTATATGACTACTAATTATGCAAAAGTTGTTTAGTTATTAAATCATGCAACCCCTAATTAGTTATTAAATCATGACAAGCCTTGATAATTTAGTAGCTAAATACCAGTCTTACCACTAGATTGATATTCTCCTTCTTCCTTTTTTTGGTTTCTTTAACTCTTTGCTAGCAAATAACTAGCGGAAAGAATGCGTAACCAAAGCTATGTGATAGAGCACAAAAAATAGGAACATTTTAAAATTTTTAGATAGATTCACTTTCAAGAAATACTTGCTATTACCATATTTCCAATATACATTTGTATATACACACATATATGTACATATATACACACCCCTAAAAAATTGATATATGACCACAACTAGACTAAAGAATACTTGCAGGTATGTGTAAGATGTTTTTTTTTATTTTTATTCCTTCTATGCATTGATCAATTTAAAAGAAGAAAGGATGTTCATGTATAACATTACAAATAATTACCCTATAAGATAAATCTTTTATTCATGTATTGGACCAGATTTTCCTCCTCCTAATTTGTAATTCATAATATTATTATTCTTATTAATACCTTGAATACAGTACATAAACAATATAAAGTTTTAGTTTGTTAAACGAATGTGGGGGACATACTTAAAAGGAATTATTTTGCATATAGATATGGTTGTATCAATACTTATTGTCGATGGTAAAGTGAGAAAAAATTTAGTAAACTGCATTCTTCTTTCTCTTTACTCAATATGTGATTTTTTGTTATTGCTAAGTCAAACTAGCTTCTCTTCTCTAATATGTATATAATATCTCAAAGGCGTGGTGGTTCATGTTTTACACATGAAATATACTAAATTTATGACTGGAAACTCAAACATTATACTTAAGTAATCCAAGGAGAGAATCCAAAATTATGGATGTTTGATGGAAAATCCAAAGAAATGAAAAGCCAATATGTAAGCGAACAAAGTGCTTCTTAACATTTGAACCTAAAGTTACACTATTTCTCATTAAAACACATAAATAGCTAACACTGAATATAAAGAATACATTAAAAAATACAAAAAAATATAAGCTCTATAGGAAATTTCTTTACTTTGTTTTTTCATTTAAAGGATGGATCAAATATTAATGCATTCATCTAATCAAGTTTCATTTTTCCTACTAAAAAAGTAAGAAAAATGCATAATATATATGATTAAATAAAATAAAGTGTCTGTAAAGTAGCTAGAGTTAGTCTAGAATTTGGAGTTAATGATATGTAACAAACTTTGGAATGCATAAGTAATACGCAGGAAAGTACAAGCTTAGTATTTTTATAGATTATTAATTGATCAATTATTTCCTTTATAGAGAATGTTAGCAGTAAAAACAAAATTTGAAAAGAACATAATTCAATTCTAAGTCAATTTTGATTGAAGATATATATAAGGTTAATATTTGAAGATAAATATGATTTTAAGTATGCTTGAACTAAGTTCGGAATATGAATGGTTAACTTAAGAATGTTTAAGTATGCTTTAATTAAGTTAAGTAGATGAAAGGTTATGAGTTACATTTTTTAAAATTTAAGAGTTTAGTGTATTTAAGTGTGTGTTAATATATAGGTATAATTAAGCGTGTTAATGTATAATAAGAGTCTAGAAATTTCAAAAGGTTAAGTATAGTTATATTATATATATATGTGTGTGTGTGTGTGTTTGTGTGTGTGTGTGTGTGTGTTTTCTTACAACATTATATAAGGTTGGAGTGACATTATCATTGTAGTGATTGTTATTATAATAAAAATGTGTTTGCGTTAAAATCTTCCATCTCTTTGTGATCCCATTAAGAAATCAATTATTTCTTCTTCTTTAATAGCCAACAAATTAATATCAAAGCTTTAATACTTGAAATAATGAAGAATGGTACTATGATTCCTTTCCAAGTCATAAAGCTTACAAAAGACAAATTTGATAGTTGGTGCATTCATATGAAGGCACTACTTGGTACATATAATGCATAGAAAATTGTATAAAATGATGTGGAAATTCCTAAAAACAACTACTCTCTCATAAGTCCAAAAGGATCTTTTTCAAAGTACTAAGAAGAAGGATCAAAAGTTCGTATCTTTTATTTATCAAGCATTAGATAAGAACACCTTTGAGAAGGTGTTTGGTTCTACTACAGGGAAGCAATTACATAACATGCTTTAAATAGCTTGTAAAAGCAAGGGGAAGGCAAAAAGAGACTGCTTCTAGAATTTACAAGGTGAATTTAAGGTTATTCAAATGAAAGAATTTTAAAGATGCTAGATTATTTTATAAATAGTCATTATGAAACAAATAATATATAAAGTTTGATGAAAAAGTGAAAGAATTAAGAGTGATTAAAAAAAATTCTTGGTTGATATAATAAGAAATTTAATTAAGTGGTGATTGCCATTAAGGAATCGAAGGACTGAAGAGATGACAATTGATGAACTAAGTGGATATTAGAAGCTCACGAAGAGAAAAATAATAGAAGGAGGAAAAATTTCATGAAGCATATTTTACAATGAAAGCCTAATTTGATAAGGGAAAATGGAAAATATAAGTTATAGAGGTTAGGTCATGGATGTCACCAAAGTCGTGTAAGAGATGCCCAATTTTCATCTCAAAATAAAGATGAAAATTATTAATCTATCCTAAGAAGAGGGTGTGGTAGAGGAGAAGTAAGGTCATATCAGAAAAGGCATGACAAGTCTCAACTTAAAGGCCACACTGGTTATGAATTTAGACATTATTCTTAATAATGCAAAAATGATTCTAATAATGATGCAAATACTAATCTTTCTCACAAAGAACAACTAGAAAATAATGATGAGATTAGGTTCCACTCTTTTGATAGCTTACAAGGACTTGTAGCAAGGACAAAACTTTTATGATACATTAATATTAGAGCTAGTAATTACATGTGTGATAATAAAGATATCTGTTTAGAGCTTGATGAGAAACCTGACTACCAGAGTATCTATAGTAAATAATTACTTATTTTTGTTGCCTATACAAAATGATCTTTCCAAATGCTTGACATCTTGTTATATATAATGATTCTACATGGTGTAGCTTTTAACGTTTAGGCATATGAATTTTTTAAACTCAAAATAATAGCAAACAATAATATGGTGAATGTTTTGCCTCCAATCAATCAACCTCATCATCTATTTGAAGGATGTATTTTTGAGAAGAAAACATGAAAGAGCTTTCCAAAGGAGTCTTAATCAAGAGCTTTAAGGCTATTACATGATATTTACATTGACTTGTGTGGGCCTATTATTTCATTTTATTTATTGATGATTTGAGTTGAAAAATATGGGTGAGTTTTCTCAAAGAAAAATAAGAGGCTTTCTAAATTTTCAAAACTTCGAAGCTCTTATAAAAAGAGAAAATGGATTTTAAATCTAAAACTTGAGAGTAGATAGGGAAGGCAAATTCACTTTTAAGAAGTTCTGAAAGTTTTATGATGCACACTAGATTCTTTATTTTTTTAACTGTTATAAGATCACCATAATAGAATCATTAAGAGAAAGAACCAAACAATTCTTAATACGGTAAGGAGTTTGATAACAACTAAAAAGATGTTGAAAGAATTTTAGGCTCAAACAGTCAATTGTGTTATGTACATATTAAATCAGTGTGTGGTGAAAATTATAAATAGCAAGACTCCCTTTAAAGTATAGAGTGAAAAAAGCTAATAGTATCTCACTTGAAGGTATTAAGAAGTATTGTGTATACCCATATTCTTAATGAAAAGTGCTTTAAGATTGATGACAAGAGTAAGAAATTTGTGATTAT
>JANQBM010000009.1:15974986-15986649 GCA_025594535.1 Erythroxylum domingense | reverse complement strand
AGAAGTATTGTGTATACCCATATTCTTAATGAAAAGTGCTTTAAGATTGATGACAAGAGTAAGAAATTTGTGATTATAGAACCAAAGGGTACAAACTTTACAATCTAAGTGATGAAAGGTATTTATTAGTATAGATATAGACTTGATAAGAAATCCATATAGGATTGGCAAGTTCAAGGAGAAAGATGTTATTTTCTTTATTTTTAGAAAAAGAAGATGATATTGGAGCAAGATGAGAACTCACAGCTCCCCCATCATTACCATGATATGGTGAAAAAGCACAAGCTTAAGAAAGTTTAAGTGAAAAGACTTAATGATTTAGGAGGCTTTATTATCTTTATTTGGAAATAGAGAGATTTAACAAAGAAATTAAGAATAAAAACGCAAATAAGATATAAATGAATAATTAATAGCAATTGAGAAGAACAACACTTGAAAATTGACATCTCTTCCCAATGGACATGCTACTATCAATATTAAATAGGTATATAAAATAAAGAAAAATTCAAAAGGAGAGTTGAAAAGATACAAATGAGGCTTATTACGAAGGGGTACAAACAACAACAAAGGATTGATTATGGCGATTTTCTAAATGCATGTTTTATGATGTGTGTATCTAAATCAAAATAATACTAGAGATTAACTAGGTGAGTCCACCATTTTCTCTAATATAGTCTAGAAAATACGAGTGTTATTCCTACAAGAACTATAAGTACTATTACTAACTATCTTTTTATTATATAATATAACAAAAATAATAATTGAATTAAAAGAAAAGATTAATGAAAAAAAGTTACAAACATAAGAAAACAAACCAAAGCAATAGAAAAGAATGAACAAAATGATTAATAATCAAAATTTAGATGAAGAATCTCCTTAAAATCTTTTTATGCTTAAATTTATCTTGATTGAGCAATTAACTCTAGTTTATTGGATATTTAAAAATTTCAAAGTTATAACCACATTTATCCTTAAGAAATACAATTTGTATCCTCAAGTTGATTGATTAAAGTCTCTTTCTAGTTAAAAACCCTAAGATTACATTAACTTGTTATGTAAATTCCCTTTATCGAATTGACTTTAACCCAGAAGATTTATGTAGCCCTTCTATAGGATCCTATGCAATTCTTATTATTTATTCCTTAATTTATCCTACAAGTAATTTTTCAATCCTTGTATATAAAATTTGAAATTGAGTCAAGACAGTAGCATACTTCAATTTAATCATGATAATCATAAACCATTCACAAAAATAATTAGATCTTTCATTAAATCAAATATTCAATCCAAATTAATAGTTGTAGGATTTATTTTATCTAAATTTATCCAAATTTAGTTCATACCAAAGTAAAAAAATCCTTCAGCAATAAAAAAGGAAACAAAATAGAAGAAGTCATTCTTATGGATTCGCGAAATTTTGAAGTTCTTCAGTTGAATCTTGATAGAATTGTCTTTAAAGTTACTTCTTTCTTTCCAAGATGCTTTATTTCAGCTATTATAATTGCTCTTTTGTCCCCTATCCTATATATCTTTTTAGGCACAAAATCCTATAAGTTTTTGTAAAAATTAGCTTCAAAATAAAACAAAAATGGATCTATATTGTACCAATATTAGCTTAGTAACTTAGTAATTAACCATAAATTATACGTATGAGTTTTTATATTGAGAAAATAGGTTTGAAGGCTACGAGCACATGTTTGTATTTAGGTAATATTGTTGAAGTGGTCAATTATCAAACAAGCAATAGGGATCTCTAGTTTACATAGGTTGAACATGAGTTTACATTAGAATATGGGGTCTATATTTAACTTGTGTTCCTTTAAAATCAAGCTAAAACTTCTCCAATTTGGCTTTAACTTGATCTAATATGTTCTTTCTTTATTGGAGAGCAAAAACAAGGTCTATAGGTAAAATATAAGCTACATTGAGTATCAAATCTAATAAAAACTATCAAAACACATAAAAGATGCTCTCAAAATCATACAAAAAATATAACCTAATTAGCACTTATCAAATTCTCTTATACTTAAATATTGCTTATACTCAAGCAAATCAATTTCATCACCCTTTACTTAAATAGGCGGCAACTCTAAAAACGAATTTAATTAATAGGACCAATCACTACTCTCCATTATTTATTCAATTAAAAATCTCATCAATTTGTAGGTGTTTAGTAACTTATTTTAAGTCATAAATCAATTCAATTTAATTATATAATCCTTCAACTTTAATTTAATTCAAAAAATTCTACATAATACATAAAATGAACATACATAAGAAAGATGCTTTAACTTTCAATCATTTTTACAACCCTTTTGAAAGAAAAGAAAAACAATGATTTTAAAGTAATAGTAGAGCATTTAAAGGCTTATTTCAAAAATCACCCAGCCTTTTAATGCAAAAGTAAACATCTTGTTATAAATACTTTTGGTTAATTAATTAGGTCACCACTTCAAGTTGCTACTATCATCATTTTTTTAACTTCAACCTTTTTATTTGGTTTAAAATCAATATAATGGATGTATTTAACATTCATTTATTTACACATTTTCCCTTTTTTTAGTGGGATGTTGGTAATGCTTGAAAAAATCACTTCTAACTTAGTTATACATCTAAACTATACAAAAGGTATCATAATGCAAATCAAGTATCTGTTTTAAAAATTAATGATCACAGATATTTTCCTAAATAAATGAAATCAAGTATAAAAAAATTATCATATTGGAAATCATCAATGATAATGACTATTTGCTTAAATAAATTAAATCACAAAATAACCAAACTTATAATGAATTATCTCGATCAAAGTTTTTCAAATTTAAAACTTTCTTAGGATTATTCCCTGTTAAGTTAGTTATGACAAAGTTAAAAAGCATAACTAGTTAATTCATCCCCTCCATTTAAGTTATATAAACATATAAGATCAATGAAAAATTATAAAATAAGGGGAAAGAGTTAAAATTAGGATATGGTACTCCTTTGATGATAAAAGAATATCAGTCTTGTCTAACACTATCAATAATATTTAATCTTTAATTCATCATTAGGTTCCTCAATTATTGGCATACTCTTTGGAGTCATGTAGGGATGTTTTGTAATATGTGAAAAATATAAATTTGTGTTAGATACCGTGTTGCTTATTTAGCTTGTAAAACTCAACTAAATCTCATCCCAAGTAGGATAATCCTAATCTAATAATGAAAGAACATTAAAATATACTTAAATCCATTAATTTCGATTAATTTAAAAATACTTTTAACATAAAACACATGCAAAAAAACCTTCATAAAGCAAAAACATACTAAAACTAATGCTAAAGATCTTAAAAGCTACTAAATTGAAAGAAAAACACCTAATCATTAGGTTGCCTCCTAACAACAACTTCTTTATGGTTCTTTTAACTAGACTCCTTACTTAAGTACTTCACTCTAGTAGCTTCTCAAATGAAAGCTTGAGTTTACTCTTCTTTGATATCTTATTCTCCTTAAATTTCTTCTTCCTACTTACAGGCTTATTAGCTTCTAAATATGCCATATGCTCTATTAGAATAGAATTATCCACTCCTTCTTCCTCTCCTTATATATTACAAGTCTTCAATAGATCTTTTGTGATTATTTCTAATGTAAAATGAGAAACTTTAGTATCAATGACATGTTTAGATAAACAAGTATCATCTTTATCTAGGGGATGTCTCATGGCTTCAGATATCTTAAAATCTACTTCCTCATTTCCTACTCTTAAGATTAATTTTTAATCAAGCATATCTATCATAGTTTTAGTAGTAGTTAGGAAATGTCGTCCTAATATCTTAAGAACCTTTACATCATCCTTTGTATCTAAAACCATTAAAAATAATATAAAAGATGAATTTGTCAACTTTAACTAAAATACATTCTGTAATGCCCCTAGGATACTTAACTGACCTATTCATTAATTCAATGCTTTAATCAGTTGGTTTAGGTTCACCCAACCCTAACTTCCTAAACATATCATATGTCATCAAATTGATACTAGCTATTAAGTTTGCTAATGCCCTTTCAATTAAAAAAACTATCAATATTACTAGGAATAGTAAAACTCCTTCGATCTTTGCTTTGGATTAGCTTATTTTATAATATGATAAAGTAATCTATACTTAATGCACTATCAATAATTCCTTAAGTTTCTTCTTGTTAGAAAGGAAATATTTTACGTATTTGATATACTTTAACATCTATAAAAAGTGTTTTAATAAAAATTATGTAAATATAATGTTATTTGAAAAGCTCTAAAAATCTTCCTAAATTTATTTTTCTTTCTATTTATCTCAAGTATGCTTAGGTATGAAATTTTTAGTTAGTAATCTTTGATAAATGTCTTCTTTGGCTTCTCTTCTTTCTCCTCTTCCTTCTTCCCATCCTTCTTTTATTGTATAACCACCTTTTTCTCTTTAACTTTAACAACCTATCCAATTCTAAAAGTAACCTTTTCCCTTGAGTTTGGCTCGATGTTACTAGACAACATACTTAGCTATCTTTTAGAGTCAAGCTTTGCAAGATGTCCAATTTGAATTTCTATATTATGGATGGAAGCTTATTGATTTTGAAGAGACACTTCAGTACTTTGAAAGTAAGCCTTAGATGCGATAAATAATTTTGTCATAAACTCCTTCAGACTTTGCTTCTTTCCTTATTAATACTGCTATTGAAATCTAGGTGGTCGTTTTTGCTTTTATTCCATGAAAAGGATGACTTCTCTAGCCCATATTATCAATATTATTATTGGGGTTATTTTGAAATGATTTCCTATAAAATCAATTGGCTCGATTAACTTTCCTATGTTATTAAATTCCTAACATTCATGATTAGGGTTTTCACCATTACAAATATTGTATCTTATCCCTTGTGCTAGTTGAGTTGTTGAACTTATACCATCAATGTTCTTGCTCAAAGCTTCCTATTTTGACTCTAATATTTTCACCAAATCAACATTATGAATACCATTTGACTTTGTCTTGGGCCTTTGCTTCCCTTATTAGTAATTGTTTATAACTATTTTCTCAAATATTTCTTACAGTTCCTTAGGAGTTTTAAATATGGTAGGCCCATCCGGAGATGTTTTGATAAATTTCTTGAATGGATAACTCTATTCACTATGAAATTTTTGCATTTGCAATCCTAAATCGAATCTATAGGGAATGAACTTTCCCAATAGATCCTTCTATCTCCCATATCTCATACAACGTCTCATTGTCTAATTGTTAAAAGGAGAAGATGTCGTTACTAAGTCTTGCTATTCACGCTAGCTAGATAAAACTTTCTCAACGACTTACTGCAAGTGGCAAAGACTTCAACCATGATTTAGTTCTATCTCTCAGTGTAAAAGGGGAATAACTTCAACTGAATTGCATCCTATAAAGCTTCATTAATCTTGAATGTAGATATTGCAAAACTCTAAAACATTAGCAATATGTGCATTTAGATTCTCAAATGAAAAACAATCAAACTATATAATATGCTGAACCATTTGAATCATGTTATCCTTAGTCTCAAAATTATTGGCCTCCACTTTTAGCTTATTATACTAAATTATGTCCTATAAGCAATAATCTAATATAATCCCTATAATATGTTATTATCTGTCCTACCATTAAGTTTTGTAGTTATAACCTTTAGGTTTTTCTTCCTTAAATTTTAAAGTAAGGTCCTTTCCACTTTTGGATCTAATTTAAATAGTACTTCAGAACCACTCTTGGTTATAAGACAAAGGACTTAAATCTTGAAATTCAACTAACAATTACAAGATCAAGAATGAAAATTCTAGAATAAATAAATATAAAAATAATTAGATTAATAAAAATAAAATTTTCTTAATATTCTAATCCTTAATAATGACACCAAAAAATTAAGGTGATTTGTGTATTTGAATCAAAACAATATTAAAGATCAACTAGGCAAGTCACATGTTGTTATTATCTATTCTAACTATCTTTCTATTATCTAATCTAATAAAAAATGATTGAATTAAGAAAATATTGATGAAACTAAAGTTGATAATCTAAGAAATCAATCCAAAGCAATAGACAAGAATACTAATAATCAAGATCCAGATGAAGAATCTCCTTAAAACCTTTTTGTGACTAAATTTATCTTGATTTAGTGATTAACATTATTTTCTTAGATTGGTAGAAAATATAAAGTTACAACCACATTCTTTTCAAGAAATACAACTCATATCCTTAAGTTGATTGATTGAAAACTCTTTTTAATCAAAATTCTTAAGAATACATTAACTTACTCTATAAATTCCTTCGATAAATTTGACTCTAACTTGGAAGATTTATGTTGTTATATGAATAGGATTTTATGCAACTTTTATTATTCATTTCATGATTTATTTACACATATGATTTCTTAATCCTTATATAAAAAGTTTGAAGTTAAATTAAAACGTTGTTATATTTTAATTCAATAATAAGTAATAATCATGAATAATTCACAAGAAAACTTATATCTTCCATTAAATCAAATAATCAATCCAAAAATAGTTCTAAAATTCATCTCATATAGATTTATCTTAATTTAGTTCACATTAAAGTAAAGAAATCCAATTACAATAAAGAAATAAAATAAGATATAAAAAGGTATTCTTATGGATTCTTGAAATCTTGAAGTTCTTTAATTGAATCTTGATCTAATCTCCTTCATTGTCTATGAAGTTGCTGCTTTCTTTCCAAAAAGCTTTATTTCAATTCCTTATGATTGCTCTCCCATTTACTAGCCTTTTTATCCTTTTTAAGTAAAACTAATATTTTTTAAATAAAAATTACCGTCAATACAAGATCAACATAGGTTTATATCACACCCATGTTGGCTTAGTGACATAATAATTAGCTATAAGCTATGAACACAAGACCACATTTACTCGTATTCCTCTAAAATCATGTTAAAACTTTTTAAATTTGGCTCCAACTTGCCTGAATGCATTAATTCTTTATTAGGGAGTTACAACAAAGCTTGAAATAAAATTTAAGTCATATTAAGTACCAAATCTAAAAGAAAAGTCCAAATATAAGAAAAATACTCTTAATATCATACTAAAATAAAAACTACTTAGTACCTATCAAATGTCAAATGACTTCCTTAATGACCATCTTGAAAAGATGGTTTATGTGCAATGTCCTCTATAATATATGGTGAAAGGATATGAAGACAAAGTGTTGAAACCAAGGAAAGCACTTTATGAGCCAAAGTAAGCACAAAAAGCTTGGAGCTGTAGAATTGACAAATATTTCCAAAAAAAATGACTTTTATCAAGATCCCCATATGCACATCTTTCTACATAAAGGTAAATGATGGTGGAAATTTGATCATTAGCTTGTATGCGGACGATCTAATTTTTGCAGATGGTAATCCAAAAATATTTGAATAATTCAAAAGAGGAATGAGTCATGAATTTGATATAATAGATATTAGGACTTATGTTCTATTATCTTGGAATAGAATTTAAGCAAATGGAAAATTAGATTTTTATCTTCCAAGAAAATTATACAAAAGAAAATTTGAAGAAATTTCATACAAGTAGATGTGGTCCAATTGACACTTTACTAGAATATGACACCAAATTATCCAAATATGAAAAATATCTATTGGTGGATCTAACATTGTATCGAAGTTTAGTTAGAAATTAAGATGTTTAACTTGTAGAAGACTTAATATATTATTTGCAGTTAGACTAGTTAGTCACTATAAGGGGCTATAATATCAACCCATTTGAAAGCTGCAAGAATGATTTTTTGATACACCAAAGGTACTTTTGATTTTTAGGTTATATTATTCTATTTCTAATAATTTTTTACTTGGAGGTTTTAGAGATAGGGATTAAGTTCAAGATATTGATGACTAAAGAAGTACCAAATTAAAGCTTTTTATTTACTTAGATAATACAACTTTTACTTGGAAATCAAAGAAGCA
Organism: Erythroxylum domingense; assembly: GCA_025594535.1. Classification (NCBI taxonomy): domain Eukaryota; kingdom Viridiplantae; phylum Streptophyta; class Magnoliopsida; order Malpighiales; family Erythroxylaceae; genus Erythroxylum; species Erythroxylum domingense. The sequence continues at coordinate 15,978,697 of JANQBM010000009.1, read as the reverse complement.
ATCGATTGGCGCTACTATGTCAACTTATGAACTAGAATAACAAAATTGATAAAAGAACTTTATTTTAAACAAACCGATCATACTAAAGTTTGTGTTAAGTAACAAATAAGTTAATTTTGTTAGCAAGGAACCCCTTATTTTATGAACATGACAAGCATATAGATACATATTTCATTTTGTTTGTGAGTGTGTTGCAAACCAGGTAATGCAACTTAATTATGTGCGAAGTCTTAAGAAAAAATTGTGAATATTTTAACTAAGGCCCCTAAAGTTTGATGTTTTCATGGCATTTAGAAGTTTGCTTGGAGTACCTAGAAGTCGTGTTTAAGGGGGTGTTTGAAGATATACATGAGATTAATATTTGAAGATAAATATGACTTTAGGTTTAAGTGTGCTGAAGTTAGGGATATAAATAATTAAGCTAAGTGTGTTTAGTGTGTGCTTCAATATTATAAATGTAATGTCTATTTTGTAATAAAAGTGTATTTTTTTTAAATTTTCTCTCTTTGTAATTCTCTCTAGAAAGCACGTCTTACCTTGTTTTATGTGGAACAAACTTCAGCTCAATTATCAAATAAATTAAAGACAGTGGAGATTGGCCATTAACCATGAGTGGATTTATTCCTAGGTCCAGCCAATAACTCGCCAATGGAAGCCATGTTAATTTTACTCTTATTAAATCCTGAGTCAAAATTCTTAACATCAAGTCATTTGAGCTTTGGAATTTACTCCCATCTAGATTCTGTTGTTTGTATCTAAAAACTTCCTAGTGCAAAATTCTTTGATCAAAAAACATACCAAACCCTACCTGTGAATACAAATAGATTGGGTGGAAATAAGAATATGAAATGTTTGTTGAAGTTATGCATTTAGCTCATAGAGATGGAGTTGGACACCAAAAGGAAATATACTATGCCAGTGCGGAGTGAATATTAATAAAAGGTACATACATGGGGATCGATTTGCTTTTGGGAAACAGTCAATTTCTTAATTAGAAGGATTTCGTGCTGCCAATCTAATTAAGTGATGTTTCAACAATACAAGTCTCAGATCAATTTGCGAGCGTTCCTGCGGTAGGTAGAAGAATTCCTTTCCCATTTCTCTGAAGGAGAATCGATAACCAATGTTTGTTTTCCAGATAGAGGAAATTAAGAGAACAGATCCAGTTTATACAAGACCAGTTTTGGAGCAGTTAGAAAGGTTGTTGTAAATGGAGATGAGGTGGTTTGGTTGGCCTCTTTATGCTGTTCTTTTCACGCATATCTTAAGATTCTTGGATAAATACCATTAGGGTTTTCTTAAAGCAATCTTAATGAATTATGAAACACACGAAATCTATATAAGTTGAATCAGAACCTGAATCGAAGAAGAACAGTATCGGACAACACTTACGAAGTGCAAATAATGTCTTATAGAAGTTAGAACCCTAAATCTAGGGTTACACAATGGATTAGGGAGAACCAGAACATCCTCCATAATCTCGCAACTTGAATTTACGATGAATTAGTGCCGACTGATCAATCAAATATGAGCTTTCTTCTCCCTCTACCGATATCAATAAAATTGGGGAGAACCAGAAAATCCTCCATAATCTCGCAACTTGAATTTACGATGAATTAGTGCCAACTGATCAATCATATATGAGCTTTCTTCTCCCTCTACCGATATCAATAATTTTCATTCTCCTGTCATATCTATAAGGTTTCAACAAAGAGGTGCCAAAGAAGTTGAAGCTTTATTGAAACAAGCCAAACAGCATAAATAATCAATTCACTCTTTTTCCCTTTCATCTTCTGCAGCACTACTAGAAGAAAAACATAGTTGTACATATAAAACAATACTTAGTGACCGTCTTCTATATATATATATATATATATATATATTTATAATCATATACTAATAATGATTACCGAGTCTAAGCTCCAAATCTAGTTCATCCTCTCTGCCGTCTTCTTCTCCTTTCTCTTCATGCGAAGGACCAATTTGCAAACTCAAACCCCTCGGCCAATCCTCTCCAAATGTTTTCATATGCTGCCTTTCCACGTATGAATCGTTGATATGTTGTGAACTCTGGGAACTAATCCCCCATGTAGATGATGGAGGGAAGTATGTCTGGTAATTTATATGCACCTGACGTGAGATGGGAAAGTGGGGTGGGTAGTTTTGAATTGCAGAGTAAGCTCTAAAGCTATTGTAACTGTCATCAACTTTGCTTGAAACTGAAGCAACTGAGCTAGGCCTAGGTTTGGCTCTATCTTTCCTATGAATATTCATGTGCCCTCCTAAAGCCTGAGCAGTGGTGAAGCCTCTCTTGCAAAACACACACTCATAGGACCGGCCCGTTCCGGTCGACTCATCATTGGTTTGCTCTGACCGATCAGTCTCTTCGCTTGAGCTCTTCGAGTCTTCCATAACAAATTTCCCTAGCAAATATTTGAACTTTTACTTGGTGACATATAGTGAAAAGACTAAGTGGAGATATAGGCCTGAGAGCAGATCTTAATTTATGGCTAAAAGACTAAAGACAAAGAGAGGACATAGACATTGCCTATGCAACTTCCAGTGTTAATGGTTGAGAGAAAAGTCTCTGTCTTTTAGATTTTTGCTAGACGTTCTTTTCTGTGTGAGCCGGCATCACTTTGATATGTAGATATGGTTAAATATATTAAGACATAATTCTCCCTAAGTTGTCTACCTGTTACAGCTTCATGTTGCTTTCCATCTATGTTAGCATTTGTAATTTTGTCATTTACTCTCCGTTTGATTCACTCCTGAGGATATACATATATATGCCTGTTGTATCTGATCAATAAGCAAAATTCACAATTTCATATTGATGTATCTCTTGGGCAGCCAGGCCGATGTATTTTCTGCTACAACTGATCCTCTTACCTAAATACAAAGCAGAATAAATAATGAATCCACTCTTTTTTTTTTTCTTTTTAAGTTTTGCATTGTCTCTTAGCAAAAGAATGGAACTTTGTTTTGTTTTATTCTTCAAGTAATTAATTGAACTTTTATTCTCAACATTAATTATACAATTTTTTAAAACTCTTACTGTTGAGTGAGAATCATTATGTTTGACAATTTTTAAAAAAGAAATAATATAAATATTAAAAATTTTCAACTAGCCCTTTGACATACTTCAATCAAGTTTTTGGTATTAAAAAATATAGAACATTTTATCAAAATTTAAATTCTGAAATTTAATATTTTTAAACATATCACAACTTATTTATAATACTTGATTTTTCAAAGTTCCTTTTTAGTAGAATTGTTCAAGGCTTCGTTATAATCCATCAAACCCATGCTTGCATAGGTTGGGAATTTCTAAACTTAAACTTGTGGCATGGCTATGACATGAAGAGCTAGAAACAATGCAGTTTTGTAGCGTCTACTTGTCTTTAACTATCATTTCTTTAAACCTTATTACTCCTTTACAAATGGGAAAAACATCACCACTGATGTCATTACAATCATTGTCAAGAGGAATTTGTCATAACATTAGATGTTTCAAAAATTTTGAATCTGGCATCGAGATAACGAGTGATGACAATTAACTACATGCCGCTTTTGGGTTATATAAAGAATATTTTCATCAACTTTACCAACTAGGCTGAGAAAACATTCACCCCCTACGCATTGACAGGTGTAAATCATCGACTTGATCAATTATATACTTTTTTATTTGAAGTTATGTTAGACATAAAC
>JANQBM010000009.1:15899637-15913843 GCA_025594535.1 Erythroxylum domingense | reverse complement strand
ATTGCCTTATGTATGAGACATAACAGGTTATAGCAAGTATAAAAGATATGGATTGCCTTATGTATGAGACATAACAGGTTATAGCATCAAAACTAGGCCAAAAGTGATTGAAGTACTTGGTTGATTATTAATAGGCCAAATTTCACCGATCCAAACAATTCTTATGATTCTTATTTTTTAAAAAAAAGTTCATTCTTTTAAACTTTTGTTAAAAATAATGATAAAAGATACATAGTACATGGCATTACATATTGATCAATAAAATGTTATTGACACGGCAACTCAATCCATCTCTTAAATATGATTTAAACTAATTAAACATAAATAAACTAATAATTTAAGACAATTATAATAAATTATTATTTTAAAACAAGTTTAATTAGTTTGATTTGTAGTTAAGAATTGAGTTGAATCATTGTGTTTGATTAACTGATATATGAAGTTTTACGCCACATATTTTTTACTTTTATTTTTTAGCAAAAGTTAAAAAATATATTTTTTAGAAAATTAAAATTATAAGAAAATTTTTCAAAAACTTTAAAGATTATTTTTTTATAAAATTAGTTAAACTACAAAAGAGGACCGTATCTTTTATCCTAAAAAACTATATCTTCTCGCTTCTGAATCACCTATTAATTTGTATTTTTTATTGCCTTTCTTTCTATATAAGTCAATACACAGCAAATGAGCAATTGGCATCTCTATCACGAAATTATTGTCCTCGTTACTAATATTAACAATAAAAATTTGGACGCACGCTAATAAGTCAGGTATCCACATATATACGTATATAAATGGCAGGAAAATTGTCTAGACCATGGACTTGGACTTTATCAGACATTCAACTCTGTGCAAATTCAAATTGAATCACTTTGTTGGCTCATCACGAGGCAGTGGCTTACGTAAATTGAAGAAGCAGGCACAAATCAATTCTTCAGACCAGCAAATATAATCTTAAAGCGCAACACAAAACGACCCACCTTTGGTTCCCGGAAATCACCTTTCATTTGATGAAATATATCGTATTGAACGAGTCTCATATAAGCACAAAATGGTTCAAGCACCATACCAATTCCAATTTATGTCGATGACAAAAGTAAAGATTACCATCCCATTTGTTCTTTGTTTTTTTTGTAACATTAAATTGGTTTAGATAAACTGGATTCTGTCAAGTGGTTTTAACACCCTTAATTCCACACCATATGCTCCCAGGAATGGTTGCCATGGGAGCTTTCGTCAACCGTTATCTACTTAAGAAAAAAAGAAAGAACTTTGATTTCTCTGTTACGACATCACAGTTTACCGGACTTCGTTAGGGTCTATTAGTCTAACGCACATTACACGAAATTTACCGTGTTGGAACCTCAAGAGAACATAATAACATCTAGTCACGATCTTCAAATTTTCAATTTCGCCTTTTAAGATTATGAATTGAAGAGATTCTTTCAGACATCAGAAGTTTGATAAATGATTTATCATTTATGAAATAAGGAGTTGACATTATGTATGACTGTGATTCCATATACTATCTGCCTACCAGAGCAAAAAGGTCAAATTTATTCCAAAGAACTAATATTAATCAAATTCAATTCCAACTGATATATATCATATATCAAGAGTCGGAACTCTTATTTCACGTAAGTAGAGTTTAGTCAAGAAAGTTGAAATCAATTACGGAATCAGTACCAAAAATACCCACATATCCTACGCCATTTCCAATCAACTTCTCTTCCTATCACAGAAACACAACATGAACATTAACTCATTAAGTATCAAAGCCCGGTTCCACTGGTCATTACCGTTCTTGTTTTCCTCGTGGGCATACAACTAGACGAGGGTATTACAGCCCGATAAAAAAAAGGCGAGAGATGGATAAGATCAAGTAGCAGCCTTATGATACAGTCTCTTATTCCAACAAAAGGACTTTTAGCGGCATAAAAGCATCGCTAAAAGTTGTTGCTAATAATTATTAGCAATGATTCATATTTGATCTTTAAAACGATATCAAATTTTCGTAGTAAAAAACGTAGCTAAAACTTATTAATGGTCATCAACAAGTTTTAGTTACGCCTAATTTTTGTAGTTAAAGATTGTTAACTACGTTTTCAAAAATATAACTTTTCATAAATATAATCAAAAGTTTTTAGCTACGTTTTCAAAAATATAATCAAGAGCTTTTACCTACGTTTTCAAATGCTTTTAGCTATATTTTGTAAAAGGTATCAAATTTTTAATATATATATTTTAACTAAATATTATACAATGTTAATTATAATTATTTTTGACATTTTAAATCTATATTGTTGTATATAATATTTATATTTTAATGTTGTTAATTTATTATACAAAAATAATTGAAAATCTGAAACATTGTATATAAAAAATAAAATAATATTGAATTTGATCATGCACAAGATTTTAATTACAACTTAAAAATACTTATATACAAAATAAAAAATACAAAGATTAGTTTAATCACTCAAGCTCGTTTTCATATTGGAAACAACCTCTCTACTATATAGGGGTAACGCTGCGTACTATCGGACCTTCCCAGACTCTGCTTCATTGCGAAATTTTAGACTGAGTGATGATGACTCAAACTCGTTTTCATCTTCATTGCTTACATAATTTGGGCCAAGTAATTTTCTTAGGTAATTTTCATACTTGGCTATTTTTTTTAAGCCACTTGTTTTCCTCTTCAAACGTTCGTATATTGATCTTAATGAAGATGAAGTAATTGACCTAGGGCCAAAGTCAAGACTTTTTTTATATCTAGATGGTGTACTAAGCTCCTTGTTGCAAATGTCTTCTAAATTTGGCTCATTTCTGTCAGACATTAATGTTTGTAACAACTCTTGCATCTTATTCTAAAAGTTAAAAAACAAAATCAATATTTAATGTAAATATTATTAGTTAGTACTACTTAAATAACTAAACTTAAAATTTAAACAAATTTTTATACTTACATAGTTATTGTGCGCTTCTTCAGACATCCATCCTTGACCTTCCTTACAGTGAGTGAGTTTGTAGATTGTGATTATATTACGCTCTTTTCCATGTAGTTTCTTCTCACTATGTTTTATGAAAAAAAATACAATGCACAATAAATAAGATAGTATTTATTGATATAATTATAACTTGTAAACAAAGAACTTACATGTTCATTTCGCACGACAACAAATGATTTGGAGGCTTAATTGTGAGAAGTTTTCATTTTTCCTCTATTCAGCTTGGCCTTCTCATACCTTGGCCTTCTCACACTTTTCCTAAATAAAGAAAAAAAACAAATCACTAAATTGTGTAACAAAATTAATGGAAACAAATATGAAGGGAAAGAAAACAAACCCTAAGGTTAAGAGAGGATCAATAATCACACAAGTTGCTCCAATTTTCTAGAGACATCCGTTCCTGAACATGTCTCATTGTATCCACATCCAAAGGAAAAGATTTGTAATATTGTTGCAGTGATAACGATAATCCCTGGTCCTTTGTTTTAGCAGTGAAGTGACACATTTTGAAACATCAAGGTTGTCGATATCGATAATATTCAATTTCATCTGTGAACATCAACTAAATGTGTAATTAATCTAAAAATAAGTGAAACAATATTGCATATAGTTAAATAAATTGAAAATTTACCGAAAGTTTATTTAAAGCATCTTCAAGCAAGTTGTCTTCCTTCAATTTCTTAACATGCTTTAGGTAAGGTCATTATGTTCTCGTAATAATCCCTAATTTACTTGACAATTTTACATATTGGATATTGTCTCCAGGATGACCTTACAAAATATTAATCTGTATTAACAACTTACTATTCATTACAACATTCATTTGTTGCAATTCACAACCTCTAGTTATACCTCTTACTCTTTTTTAATATTGATATTGGAACCTAAAATCAAATCAATATTGACAAGAAAATACATATTAAACATATAAATATATATTTGACCATAAGTATATTTGTAGGTGTTAAAGATTAACAAACCTTCAGTCCCTTTATACTAGTTAAGGCAAATGGAGGATATTGCTGACTTGCTTCATTGGTAGATGAGGACAATTGTTTTTGATGGCTAGGATCTGATTGATCTAGTTGTTATTAGGTAAGAACAATTTCGATACTTGCCACCTTTTTCCTTTTGTTTCTACCACGTGCCATTATATTGGATATCTATAAATCAAACATCAACAATGTTGAGTTTTCCATGATTGCATGCATCACATGCATGCGGATGCAGCGAAAGTTTCGGAATCAAGATTCTGACACCATGACAACCCGAAAATCACAAGATCTAACATGCATGCAAAGATATGTATAAAAGAACATGAAATGTAAACTTTTTACCTTGTGTATCTCCTCCTTTCTTGTTTCTTCTCCTTGTTTGGGTTGTTTTAAACACCAAAACCTTCCTTAATCTCCAAGAACACACAAAGATGGAAGAAGAAACAATATATAAAGGTTATTTAAGTACCAAACTAGATGAGTTCTAGTAAATGCTCAAGATGATGGAAGGTAGGTTAAGAATCTTGTTGCATGCACTTTGATTCATGCAACGATTGCATGAATTGCAAGAACAAGATTTAAGACACTTCACTCTCACTCTAGAACTCTTATAGAGCCCTTATGTTATCATTTATGTCTGTAATAAGTGGAAAAAGCTCTTACGCATAAGTTAAGAACTCACTTATATGACATTTCGTAGCAAGGCCACGATCGTGGCATGCCTTGCCTTAGGCCACGATCGTGGCCTGCTTAAAATAGGCCATACACACTTGTTTTTCATCCAATCTGTTATGCGTGTGATCCTTGGGTTTCTGGTTATTTTATGCACTTGAATTAACTCTTAATTCAAGCACATCATGAAAGGTTTCATGATGCCTATTTACCGGATTATAATTAAGTGGATTAACACGCAAACTCTTTGATAGTTAATTATCCAACTTATGAACCTTTCCATAGACAATTACCGTGCAATTCGTCTTTTCATCAACTATACCCCACTTGGTTCGGAGTATGGGCTATGTGTCAACTTCCACTAGACTGACTACATCAAATTTAGTCCAAGTGATGTTAGTTCCTGTCCTGGAATCTCATTACTCTATGTGCCATTGAAGACTCTCTTTAGGACACATAATTGCTCTGGCTAGAGACTCCTGAGTAATGAACCAGACAAGAGACCGTAGGTATCATCTCCTTCTACCAGGAGTGGTGAATCCATTATTGACTGCCCAATTACGTTCGAATACAAATAGTTGTACCTAATTACCGCCTTAAAAGCGACCTCATCTTGAGGTAACAAGGAATGATGTCAAAGCAAAAGTTGCAAAAAGATAAGCTTTTGGAGAAGTTATTAAAAATTGTCTCCAAAAGCAGATTTTTAGTAACGATTTTCAACTCGTTGCTAGATAAAATATAGCTAAAAGTCAACTTTGTTGTAATGTCTGCCCAAGGGTTCAGATACTCCTAGACTAAATAGGTGCACATATATTCTAGGGCCAGATTAACTGTTAGACCCTTATGTTCTAATTAGAGAATTGTGCAAGTATTGATAAGCCTTGACTAATGTTTGCCACACGTGATGAAGAAACAAGGTAAAGGCTTTTGAGTAGGTAAGGAAAATAGAAATTGTCGATGAATTGACATGCATTGGTGAACATTGACAAATATTTTCTATGAGATGTAGAAACCAAAAGATAACTTGAGATGGATCTTGGGATGAAGGTTAATCGAGATAGACATATAAGAGCTTTAAGAACTTAATGTATGCGTAAATAGACAAACCATGACTAATAGATTAGACATGGGCAAGCTTTAGACTGAACCGGTGTGCTATAAAGTGATTTGGTCTTAAATGATTCATCATCAATAGATAGATATCAAGGAGAAACCTTCGATGATGTGGCAGATAAGATTGCACTAGATATAGATCATCTCTAAATTTAAAGATAATGGAGATCTTCATAGATATGAATGTGTCTTTCCTAATAAAATGTAATATCTTATCTTATTAGTTATGATGTAATTAATCCTATCAGATAGAATCTTATTTGGATAGAGGTGTCATCCAATTAGTTAGTATGATGTAATCTGATAAAGAAAAAGAGATGATCTAGTTAGTTCTGTTCAATTAGGATTCTGAATTATAAATCCAAGGATACCTATAAATAGCTTATTTGAGTCTACTCCTTAAAACAAAGATAGAGAGGAAGGGAACATATTGCGAGAGAACATTCCTTTATACACTTTTAGGGAAGTAATAAAGGTTAGTTTTTTAATGTAACTCATGTGTGTTTACTATTATCTATGATTTTTTAATGCTTTCACAGTATTCTTACTGGAGTGTGAGAGTTAAAAACTATGATAGTCATGAGGCATTCGAGAATAAGGTTTTGTCGGACAATAATCACATCAAAAGGTTAAGTCTTACTTAAACAGACCTAAGTGAGATTGTCATGCAAAGGAGTAGACGTAGCTTTGATATAAGTTTGATATTTAAGAACACCTTTGTAACAATCGGTATCAGAGATAAAATATCGATATTACAAGAAGTAATAACTTGACATAGTGTGTCAACAGAGTGGAGGCACTTACAAGGCTAATTCCTCAAAGGGAGAAAGAAGTTATTTCTTACCCATCTTGGTTCTAGATTCTGGAGGTGTAGATATAACAATTGCTACATTAAATAGTGGACTTGATAAAGGTACAACCGTACAAGAGGATTCTAGATTAGAGATCATGATCCTAAGACATACCATTGCAACACAAGATGTTGGGCATGTCGAAAGCACTTTGGTGAAGGTGTGAGAGCTCCAATATTTCTATAACAAGAGGAGTGCCAAGGAGTTCGAAAATTTTTTTTAGGATATAGAATAATACTTATAATAGTAAAGGAGTTTGATTTGGAGAAGATGTCAATCACTGTTATATATATATTGGAGGATACAAAGTTGTGGTGGAGTGCAAGAACCTTCAATAACGATAATATGAGTAGACCTCCTATTAACACTTAGAAGAAGATGAAAACGGAGCTAACGGATCAGTTCCTCCCCAACAACACTTTATGTCTCATGAGGGAAGCTTTAAAGAGGTTAAAGCAAGATAACTTGGTATGGTAGTATGTGAGAAAATTACATATAAACGTTGAACGCGTAGAACATGTATAAGGAAGACAGATTGTTCAATTTCATAAGTGGCTTCCAAAGTTGGCTACAAATGGAGCGTCAAAGATAAAACGTAAAAGACCTCCCAAATGTGATAGTAGCTGCAGATGTCTTGGTGGATCTCCATCTACCACTGCTAATTTAAACTAGCAATAAGGATAAAAAGAATGGTGGGACACGAAATGGATTGAAGAAAGGCAAAGAGAAGGTATATGAATCTTTTCAATGTAAGTCCAAGAAATAAACAAAATGAGATATTGTTTGTTTTATTTATGAAGAGACCCATTTTGCCCATGAATTCCTAAGATGAAAGGCAGGTGAGGAACAAATGAATTTTGTGGTCACAAAGGATCAAGAAGAAGGAGAGGATGACGTGAAAGAAGAAGTTTGCCACAATAATTATACTATGTTAAGTGTAATTTATGAAGGAGAGTTAGAAACTAATGGAGAGGGAAAATCATACATTAGAGATGTGCTAATGGCTAAGGAGTTATCAAGGGAACTATATTTGGAGCAGTGCCTACGAATTATTACAACAAGGGAGTCGAGTTCTTCTAGTAGGGGTGGTTTGTTAGACCCCCAAGTCCTAATTAGCGAATTGTGGAGTATTGGCAAGTCTTGGCTAATGTTTGAGACTTATGACAACAAAACAAGGCAAATAGTTACAAATAGGCAAAGAAAACAAGCATTGTCGATGAGTTAGCATGCATTGGTGCATATTAGTATAAATCTTTAATAAGATGCAAGATTCAGTTGTAAGATCAAAAGATAGCTTCAGATGGACCTTGAGTTGTAGGTTAGTTAGATCATACGCATGAGGGAGACATGTGAGAGCTCTAAAGGATAAAGACCATATGATAGAATCATCTAAAAGTAATGGAGATCTTGATGAATATGAATGTATTTTTCCTAATTAAATGTAATATCTTATCTTGTTAGTTATAATGTAGTTAAATATGATCAATTAGAATCCTATTTGGAAGCAGGTGTCATCTAATTAGTTAGTGTGATGTAATCAAATAAGGATGGAAATGATCAAGTTAGTTTAGTTCAATTAGGATTCTGAATTATAAAGCCAAAGGTGCCTATAAATAACTTATTTGAGTCTTGTTTCTTAGAACAGAAATAGAGAGGAAGCTATTTGGTTTATTGTTGTAAAACAAGTTGGTTTTTACCGTAGCTTTTGTATGTTTATTGTTGTCTAAGATTACTTAGTGCTTTCATAGTATTCTTACTCGAGTGTAAGAGTTAAACACTATAAAAGTTGTGAGGCATTCGAGGACAAAGTTTTGTTTGTCAATAATTATGTAAGAACGATGAGTCTCGCTTAAACTAACCTAAGTGAGATTGTTGTGCAAAGAAGTAATGTGACTTCAATATAAGTTCGATGTCCAAAAAAACCTTTGTAACATTAACCATATGTCCTTGTCAAAGAAATACACTTGGTCGGTCGTGCCATGACTCATCCATACCCTAATGTGATGATTCATCTTAAGGAGTCTAACACCTATCAAAAAATGTGACCCATCCTACAAATACATACAAAAAATTACTTCTGTCATTCCCAATGATTTGTGAGTAACTTCGTCTGTCATTTTTTGTTGCTAACCAAGTCACTAACAAGGCTAATAAAATAACTTTTTAACTTTCAATTTTTTCATATACGTGTATTTTTACTACATGTGTATGATTGAGAGGCCTTTACTTATATGCAGATTACTTATTTATAGACGGCTCCTATAACCATTCAAAAATGGAGATATCTTTAAAAATATCTTTTATATTAAACATTTTACCCTAAAGTACATTTAACTCCCATATGTTTTATCTCTTGGCACGTTATGGCCCCCTTTATTTTAAAATAGACTTATTACCCTCTTTAATCATCAGTCAAAGGAGCTTATAATTCAAAAACACTTTTTTTTTAAATTTTAAGAAATTAAATTACCCAAAAAAACCAAAGCTACAATGTATAATCCCATAATTGGTAAACGAAAATAATTACATCCACTAACATCTCAACCGGCAAGCTCACAACAGCTAAAGGTTCCCGCGTCCTCTCATTGCTAAACTTACTTCTTCATGCTTCCCATATGCCATAAGAACCTCCCTAATCAAGTTAACAATGCAATTCGCTAGCTCATACTTGTGTCGCTCTTCATGCTTATATAGTCGTCGATTCGTCTCCCTCCAAACGTTATAGATCACTATATGAAATGAAGTCCTGAAAAATAAGACCATCTATTCTTCTTGTACTAGTTTCCTGCATAACCTCTGCTACCACCTCACTCCACTGGTATGAGAAAGGGATTCTACCTAACAAATGCATAATTCTATTCCACACTGATTTGGTGTATTCACATTCAAAAAACAGATGATTTCTACTCTCATTAACTAATTTGCACTAAACACAAATAGGATCAAAACTACCAAACCATATGTCCTTTGTTCTCAACCGATTTTGAATAGACAACCACACCAAAAATGCTGCTTTAGGATAAAGTACCTGCTGCCACACTAACTCCGCCCATGAAACCTCTTCCGACCTACCTCTACCAATTGCGTGTGCTGACTTTGATGTAAAAGTCCCATTATGGTTTGCTGTCCAAATCCACCTATCGTGAGCATTACCTAACCGTACCCCATTCAAAACTGACTCAAGCATATGGCCATATCTACATCTACTCCATCTCTCCCTCGCCCGAACCACCCCTACCAATGATTCCACCTTGTAAATTTTGTTTCTAAAACCAGCCAAGTCTTGTCTCAACCACAAAGGACTGGATTCATGTCAATTATCAAACCAAAAATTCACTTCCTCTCCATCACCGATTCTACACTTCATAACAGGGTACACCAAATCTCTAACTTGCATCAAACCTTTAAATATCCAAGAATGTTCAGATTTCATTTGAAGTTGCCAGAAACTGTGTCGATTGAGTCGATATACCTGTACCCATTTAAACCACGTCGCTTGTCTGTCAACGAATAATTGCCAAATTCGTTTCAGAAGCAAAACCCGTTGCATCTGAGGTATCGATATAATGCCCAAAACCCCTTACTTCTTGGGCTTTACAATATCGCTCCACTTGACTTTAGCTCCCTTACAATTATCATGTTTGCCTGTCCATAAGAAGGCCTTCAATATCCTCTCCATTTCCATTATAACTCTTTTCGAAAGAATTATATGAGTAGCCAATGCACATGCATACTATTCAGCACATAAATAATTAAAGTAACCCTCGCAGCGAAGGAAAGAAATCAATTCTGCCATGCAATAATACGTTTTTTCAATTTTTCCAGCAAAGGGAGAAATGCCGAATACCTTGGCTTGCCGGACGTGATTGGCACTCCTAGGTACTAGAACGGTAAAGTTTGAATGGGCAACCCCACCAGTCCGTTAAGCTACTCTCGATTATGAACATCGGCTAATATATATATATTGCACTTCTGTTAGTTCATTTGCATGCCCGACCATCTGGAAAAGGTGTCCAGCAAATTAATCATCATCTGTAGCATATGCTGATCTGCTTTGCACAATAAAATCAAATCATTCGCGTACAAAAGGTGAGTAAAAGTCATTTCCCAACAAAGATAATGGTACTGAAATAACCCATTGCATTGCACCATTTTATTCAAAAGCCTCCAAAAACCCTCCATCGCTAGCGTGAATAAGTACGGAGACAGAGGATCCCCTTGCCTAATCCCTTTTCGAATCCGAAAGGGCTTTGTAGGAATCCCATTAATAAGGACACTCAACGAGAGAGTTTGTACACATTGCAAAATCCAATGGAAGAACTGTGCAGGCAAAACTATCCCCTGCAACCAGTCTCTCAGGTATCCCCACCCAATCGTGTCATACGCTTTATACAAATCTATCTTCAAGGTGCAACTTTTCACCTTCTTACCTAAATGATATTCCCCCAACAGCTCTTGCAATAACAGAATATTGTCGCCAATTCTTCGAGAAGGAAGAAACGCTCCTTGAACACTGCTAACTACTTCAACCAAAACTCCCTTTAAATGCTCAGCCAAAAGAGAGGCAATAACCTTATACACTATATTGCAGCACGAGATCGGACGATAATTTGTTATTCGTTCCAGTCTCTCCTTTTTGGGAATCAAACATATATATGAGTGGTTTATCTCCTGTAGCAATTTCCCTGAAGCAAAGAACTCTAGTACTGCCTCCGTGATGACATTACCACAATTGTACATATTGCAGTTTTTGGACAAAAATACCCTTTTAGTCTTTTTTTGACCAAAATACATTAAACCCTATATTTTTTTGCTTTATTTCATTATGCCCTCTATTTCAAAAATAAAATTTATTTTAAGCATAAATTACATTTTGATCGTTGATAAATAAAAAAGGAAAAATTACCACAAATACCACTGTCATCACAATTGTACTTCATGACCGTTAATCTATGGAAAACATTATTAAAATTTTATTTATGAAAAGAATTAGAAAAGAAAAAAATTTATTGAAGGTGCTATTTTTTTCATAATTGTTCCTTCTAATTGTTAATTGATGAAAAAAATACAAATTTTTGTTTGTGGGTTACCTTCTCATTACTTCACTAAAAAAATAATAACAAAAATAGTCGTGCATATTGTCATATTCACAACTACCCATATGATGAAATTGATGCAACTACTTAAAACTGTATGAAAATAGCTAAAAACCAGACGAGTAAGTGAAAAGGTTCAATCTTTATTACAATCGGAAACAAATCCAAATAAACCCGAACAAAACAAAGTCAATACAATCTCCAAGATGATCCAATAAAGCTAGAAAACAAAGAATAGGGTTACTTACCCAGCCATGAGAGAGTTGTGAGGGCAGTCAACAAATATGATTCAAAATCACTCCTTAAGAATTGAACTTTAATTGCAGAAAAAAAAAGGTTTCTTTTCCTCCAACCTTTTCAAATCTTATTGAATTTGTTCATTTCAAGATTAAAAAAATGGAGATTGGAGATAATTCCCTCCGATTTCAATTTTCTTCTCAATAGAGTTGATTTCCTCTGTGATCATCCAAAATAAACCGGGTTAGTTTGGGCAGCTCACAGTTTTTTTGGACCATAAGAGTAGACTGAAGATAACAATAAAAAGTAATGGATAAAAAGTCTTTTTGAATTTTAAACTCCTTTGATTGGTGGTTAAAGGGGATAACAAGTTCATTTTTAAAATAGAGAGGGACACAATGTACCAAGAGCACAAGGAGTTAAATGTATTTTTGCCAAAATTTTAGTTTAGTTAGTATAAATAAATTATTAAACTTTCTCTTATATTGGAATTATTCATTAAGCAAATTTAATTTTTGGCAAGTGATTAAAATTTAGTTTGAAAATTTATTTTTTCTAAAGTCTAAAAGAGTACAAATTATTCATTTTCATTGTTCACGTCAAATTCTTTATAGATAGATATACTTTATTAAAGTTGAAATTAGTTTTATGAGATGAAATGATAAAAGATTGATTTACTCATTTTTCTTAAAAAAGATATTGATTTAACCTATGTAATGTAAACCAAGAGATGGATGGCAAGCTTAACAACTCTAATTAGAAAAAGTATTTAAAATTTATTGGATTGAGCATATTTAACTAAATTTTAACTTAAATTCTTAACAATTTAAGAGAGAAAAATCAATAGATACTTTTTGGTTGGGGAGGAAGCAATAGTCTGAGGCCACACACATTAGATCCTATATTTTTGTAGCCTTAAGATCATATAGATCTCACAATTGATGGAGCATAGAACCGATAATGAATTTGTGTATTGTCAATTTTATAGTCTTTTAGGTCATATGATTTTTAACTTGAATGTGATTCAGTTTTCTACTTTTCTTCCTATTTAAAATAGGTCAATCAAATCTTTTGTCTAAATCCTTAAAATAGAATAAATTAATGTTATCACTATCATTTTAATAATGTAAAATTTTAATTAAAAATCCATTGTATACGTTAAAAGACTAACATTAAAAAAAAAGAATAATTTGATCTTTTCTCAACTTTGTAAAGATTAATTAAAAATATCTGGAATAAGAATTCAACCTGAGCAATAGGATTACAAAAAATAACCTTTCCTATAACCTAAAATTTCGGATGCTAGATTGAATCAAAGATTTAAACTTTCATATGATTATAAAGGTCACTTCCGTTCATACCCTCTCAATCAATCCTTCAATTTGGGCATGCTTAAGTTTATTTAATTAATTAAATTGTCACCACAAGTTGAAAAGAAAAAGTTCTATGATAGACGGGAATCATTTGTTGAATCAGCTATCTTATAGTCTACATCAAATTGATGTTGAAGTGAAAGAGGATTGTTTCCTAAGAAGCAAAATATAACGGGTTGATGTTGACCCCAAAAGGGTAGGGCCAAGTCCTGGTGCATGTGAAAGAAGACAATTTACAGATTAATTCAATTTCCACACGCCCAGTTCCATCCCGTACAGTTTACCAATTCAATGTGTGAAATTCATACCAACATGTGATAATGTACACAAGACCCACAACACGTCCATAATTAGAATAGGAATTGAAATATTCAAATCATCGGAAGTCACTTCGTTGCTATAGTTCAAGTAATAATATATCGTCGCTTTAACTTAAAAAAAAAAACAATATTTTTTCCTTAGACTTTACATGTGTTGTCCAAGAAATTAAGACGAGACTTGGAAACTTTTCTAGCTAGTCGTATCAAAACTACTGTTACCATCAGTGATGATTCTGCAAACCCTTGAAGATGGCCGAGTACTTGACAATGACCAAGAAAAAGAAAAGTTGACGAGGAAAGCACCAAGCATTCTCTACCAAGCATTCTCTACATTGAAGCATTAATGCTACTGCAGAGAATTTACATAAAATAAGGTAAAATTCATATTCAATAATTAGATTGGTAAAACATAGTATATACGTATTTAAATTAAATATATTTTTATTAACTTGTGAATTCACTTGATAGATTAATATTGTTTTGACTTTATAAATAAATTAGTATGTTATTTAATTAAGAATATATCTTAAATATTCCAATA
>JANQBM010000009.1:15812673-15830231 GCA_025594535.1 Erythroxylum domingense | reverse complement strand
CCTTCACCCCGCCCCCCCCCCCCCAAATAAAAAAAACATTTCCCATCGTCCATCGCAGCCCCATTTTTTCTCTCTTCTGTCATCGCCATCCGATCACTCCTCTAGTCGTCCCACTACGCATCATCATCATGCCACTGTGTCTCCTCAGCATGCCATCGTCCTCAACGAGCTAGCATTGTCATCTTTGTCACTACTGAAGGCCACCACACCTTCTCACTGTTGTCATCGCATCTACTTCAAGTACTGTATAATCGTCTCTCGTGCACCACAACTTGTCGTTGTCATGGTCCTGTAAATGTGTAGGTTTATTACGATGTCGTTTGGTGCTATAAATGTGGAGTTGGTTCTGTAAATGTGTTGATAGTGAAATTTGTCTCTTTCGAATGAAGTCCATTGTTAAACTTCCTTATTAGATACCTTTCAATCTTCATTTCTTATGTTTGCTCTTAGTTTATGCTTTTGAATATATGTTTTTTGAATTTGAAAGTATTTCTTGAAATTTTAGATAATGTTTATTATCTGTTGAATTAAGAATAATTATGTAATTAGTAGTTAAGATATTTATGTTTAAAAATATCTTTACGAGTTGTTCAAGAAGTTGAGTCGTTCGACTATTAACGATGGATGGATTCATAAGGTAAGATTATTACGAACAATTCATATCTTTCCCAACTTCTGAGTGCTTCAAGTCAAAAATTTCCTATTGAGGAGTTGAGAGGTTTTTCTCTTCTCACACCCATCTACTTCTTTGCTTCCATGATGAACCAAAAAAAGTGAATCTTTATGTTGAGAGGGGCACTTTTTTCTTATGCCTCTTGATGTTACCACGAAGCACTCATTCAAGTACTCTATTTCACACGCCTATTACATAGAGAAATGAACAAATTAATGTGAGGTTTTGCTATTCACAAAAGATTTTTTATGTAAGGAAATGTATCAAAATTAATGTATGTATATTAATCCGTTTATGTCCAATTTTTTTTAAATGGTAGACATGGTATGATATTGTTGTACAGTTTAAAAGAAAATATTACGTGATAAAATTGTGTTAGCATGGACTATTAGCTCACAAGATACACATTTAGATTTTTTCTAATTTAATTGTCAAAACAAGTAGGGGAAGAGATATTTTAATAAAAGAAGATTAGTGAACAAAAGTTCTTAATTAAAATTATGTAAAATATATTAATGAAGCTAAAGAAAAACGAGAGTGCAGCTTGTCACTTATTTCACATATATCAGAAAAGGAAGATCCCTAAAGTTGAAAGTTTCGTATATCCTACTCTAACTGTAAAGTTTGTAAACCTAAGTGGGTTAGATTGCAATTAAGAAGGAGATAAGGAGCAAAAGTGAAAGAAATGAAAAAATAGCACACTTGAATTGATAAGAGGGAGACGAGTGTAAAAAATGTGAAAATGGGGGCAAAAATAGGAAGAGGACTTCATAACATTAGAAAAAGAAAAAGCTGGCATTTAGAACAACCCATAGGAAATGTAGGCAATGGCCCTTGGTTTTCCTTTTCCCTTTAGTGAACCAACTCTATTTCTCTTTCAGCGTTGTGCTAAAAAGAGTTTGATGGGTTTAAACTTTGAAATTCTTAAATTGATGTTCATGATGTCTTTGTTTTATCTTGCATGTTTTTAAAGATGAAGCAGATTTTTATACTAGTTGTAGTCCTTTTCAAAAAGTGGTGCATTCCCACCAATTAACTAATACAAAATATTCTTTTGCAGGTCTTATTTTATGTTGAAGAGCGTTGCTCATCCTTCTTCTTTGTAGTCTGTAGTTGTCTATCAATCCAGGTAAGTTGTCTGACTAATATCTACCATATGTGTTGCTTTAATATAATTAGATGCGTTTGAGTTTTGTGTGAATGCAAAGGAGATCTTGATTTTGAGATGTTGTTTAGAATATTTTTATAATGATTTATGAGTTTTTATATTCTTCTTTAATAGTCTAAGTATTTATGTTTGGGTTATGTTTGAATCATTGATGAGTAGATGTATGATTACATAATAATATACTGTATGTTGAATGAGTTTGACATCTTATGGATGATTTGAGGAATAATAAACCCCTAGGATGGTATATAGGTTGGAAACTGGTGATATAGCTCCCATGAGGCTTATTAGTGAAAGATTCCACAAGCCTAGGAATCACAGCGAAAACTTGCTTTCTTGATTCACAGGTGTAAACAATGTCACGTACCATAGTTTTGAAAATAATTATAGGTGATTAATTTAAACATAAATACTACAACTTCAATGTGATTAATGCAAACTTAGTATTAACACAAGAAATTCATACCTTTAATAGACAAGATAGTTCTTTGCATAATAAACCCCTAGAATGGTATATAGGCTGGAAACTCGTAATGCAACTCCCGTGAGGCTTATCGGTGAAAAATTTCACGAGCTTAGGAGTCATGATAAGAACTTGCTTTCTTGATTCATATGTGTAAATAATGTCACGTACCATAGTATTAAAATCAATTGTAGGTAATTAATTCAAACATAAATACTTTAACTTCAATGTGATTAATTCAAAATTAGTTTTAACACAAGAAATTCATACCTTTAATAGACAAGACAGTTCTTTGCATAGTAAACCCCTAGGATGGTATATAGGTTGGAAATATGTGATACAACTTCAGTGGGGCTTATCGGTGAAAAATTCCATGAGCCTAGGAGTCAAAATAAGAACTTGCTTTCTTGATTTATAGGTGTAAACAATGCTCCATACCATATTATTGACATCAATTGTAGGTAATTAATTCGATTGATTAATACTTAGGGGATGTTGTGTAAAGTTTAGATGTCCTATAAACTTAGGGGACATGAAGGATACTAATTATGAAATTACTATTTTAAATTAACAGTTTTGAAGAAATGAATAATGTTGATAGATCTTGGATGTATAGATGATTAACACCTCATGGTTTTATCAATCCTGAGTTTGTTGAGGGAGTTGAAGCTTTTATTCATTATGCATGTTCTCAACTTGCATATATAGATGGCCCAAAGATCTAATGTCTATGTAAAAAGTGTAAACACATTTGTTTCCTTCCTATTGATGAAGTGAACGGGCATTTACTGAGAAAATGGTTTGTCCCAAATTATTATGAGTGGACATAACATGGGGAGCCATTTATTCGTAACACCTCAAGGGTTACACTCGTTAGTGAATGTAGATGAGTTTAAAGGGGGGATTGGATTTAGAATAAAAATATGGGTGCAACTGAAAAATCTTTACATGCAAATAGTTTATGATGTAACCGGTTATATCTTTTAGGAAAATATAGAAAATCTTTAAGAATAACCAAACCTATATACAAAATAATTTTTGACTTTTATTGAATTTTCAATATAAATCAATTATTGAATTTCAATATATTGTGTGAAACATTGAATTGAAATTGTTATATTTATGGAATATTCAATAAAATATAAACTTCAAGTTGAAATATGCCACCAAAGAGAAGTCGTGATATGATGTGACTAATGTTCAAACTACGATTTAAAGCCAGTTACTGTCCAGGTGAAGCATCACATTCTGCAGTTGCAATCGAATCAGATGTTATACCACTAGCTACTACACTTGCATCACCTTCCTGTACCTACTAATACACCATCCACCACCCCTATACCAACAGAGATATTAGGAGTAAACAATGTAGATGAAGGAGGTGGCCTCCAGTTTGGAGTTGAGGGAATGATGGAAGAATTTACATCACAATTGTCAATAATCTGTAAGTGAAAATACATGAAACACCATATGTTTATAATTAAGTTATATGTTTACATTTAAAAATGATATAAAATTTATTGTTTTAATATTAGGTTGATTATGTCTGGACTGTGCTCAAGAAACATAACATCCAAATTCAACGAGAAGAATGATGTTGAGAGTTATATATGGAAGAATATCTCTCAGGCAACAAAGGAATTTTATTATTAGGATTTGAGGTACAAAAAATATATTTTTTTTAATTGATTTTTATACATTAATTAGAAAAATATTGTAGATTATAAGTACTTATCACCTGTTTTTCTTTTATTTCAGAAAGAAATTTTTGGGATTCTATATTTGACGGGATCATTTCTAAAGTATGGGAGAGACAAGCACGTACATGTTATCGAGACTTTGTTAGTGCGATACACAAGACTGGTGTACGACCACCTTATATTTTTGAACAAATATGGAGTCATTAGCAGTAGTATTGGACATCACCTGAGGCAATGTCCATTTTAGAGAATAATTCTACTAACAAACATAGAGGACCGGGGTCAGAGAGTCTTCCCATATATACTGGAAGATTTGTTGCCCACCACGAGCATGTAGAGAGACTTGTAACTATCTACACTTTACATTTATATTCTGATTTTTTTACTTTGGTGTATTTCAATTTAATTTGATATATGAATTTTGGAATGAAAATATGTGTATCATAGAGAATGATAATGTTATAAATGTCTGATGCCATATATGGCTATATTGCTGAGTTACTTTCTTTGTATAAAAGGGGGTAAATATCATAAAAATAAAGGAAAATTTGCTGAAATTTTTGTAAATTGTAGTTCACTTATAACATTTTATTTTCATGCAGGAAAAGTCTATGGGCATGAAGCCTACACTCCGTCAGCTTTTTTTGCACACTCACACTAAAAAGCATAATGGTGTGACATTCGTCAACACCTAATGTGGAGAACTAAATTTATATGAAATTTATGCTTAATAATTATCACTTACTAACATAAACATTGCCTTCATTCAACGACAGTCTCAGCAAACTGAAGATGTTGATGAGAATCAAACCTATCTTCATGTAGTGGGTGGTAGGAACCATCGTGGAGGCTTAGGTTCATTTGTTAACACATGTTATTCGCAATCATTCACATCTAGTACATCAGCATCTTGTAAGGAGTCTACACCCAATGAAGTCCATAAGCTTCGGAGCATAGTACAAACACTGTTAACTCAGTTGCAACAATCGATGGAGTACATTGCCTAGCTTAGTAATGAGGTGGATAAGTTGAAGGAGAGGAATAGCACTTCATCGTAACAATCAGAGCATTTATGTTCACCAAATGAATAGCATACTTGTAGTCATTTCGTATGAATTAAATACTTATTATGTACAAAATAATTTTTTATTATCAATTAAGATAATTTTTACTTTATATCATCAATCAACTTTCTGTTTTAACAAATTAAACGTAAAAAAAGTCAAAATATTATCAACAGATAATTGATAACTATATAAATTATGTGTCAACCATAAGATTATCAAATAAAATTAAATGCAGGGAAAAATAAAAAATAGTTTTAGTAAATTTACTGACCAAAAAAGCAAAATTCATTGGTAAAATATATTCGATTTACCAACGGATAACTAAGATCGTCGATAATGTTAGTCGTTAACTTACCTATCGAATAACCAATTCCATCAGTAAAATTACCAACAGACATGATTTGTATGTCGGTAACTTTACCAACCAAAACAATCTTTTCATTGCTAAATTTACCAGTAGAGCAAAATAACTGTTGGTATATTCACCGATGATAACACAAAATATCTGTTAGTAAATTAGCAACGAAAAATCTGTGGTTTATCACAAATTATTTCCTAAGTCCATTTCTTCGACGCCTTTGTCTATCAGTAAATTCTGTCGCTAACTTAACTTACTAACGAATGTGTAGGTTTTCAATCGGTAATGTCCGTCGCTAAACTTCTTTTTTCTTGTAGTGTTCATCTCCGGTGTCTATCTTCATCTCTAGTGTGCGTCTTGGTCTTTATCGTCAGTGTGCATCTTCGTCTTCATCTCTACATGAGGGTTTTGGTTTTTCAGGTAATTCATTTCCATAATACCTATACATAATGTGTTGGACTTCATTTGGGTAAGTGTAAGCCTTGGTTGTCTTTACATGTGGGGGAGATTTTCATTACTTTGTCTTTCACTATAACAAAGTTGACCTTTGGCAACATTTTTTTTAACGATGTTTTGAAAATCATAGCTAAAAGTAAGCCTTTCGCGATGATTTTAAAAATTGTCACCAAAGGCTTATCTTTTAGCGAGTTTTCAAAAATCATCGCTAAATGGCAAATCTTTGGCGACAATATAGCAAAATCATCGCCAAAGGTAGCGAGTTTTCAAAAATTGTCACTAAATGGCAAATCTTTGGTGATGATATAGTATCACATTTTCAAATTTGTCACAAGAGGCTTACCCTTTGTCAACGCTTTATTAATATCGTTGCTAAAGTGTAAGTCTTTGGCAACAATTTCTAAATTTATCAAGAACTTAAATAATACTCCTTTAATTCTTCAAAACCCAATAACTCTCTTATTTATAATTATAAATTCACTAACTTTCTCATTTTTTGATTGAACATCATACTGATAAAAATTAAATTTAATATTATTAACAATGATTCTAAGTCTTAAATTAAATTTAGCTGACATCAATTTCATTTCAAAAATTTATGAAACCATAAACTCAAAATTAATTAATATTACATAGATTTATACTTTTTGTTTTTCTCTTTTAAAATTTATGATTTGACAATTTTATATGGTGTATAAAATTTTCAAATAGTTTTAACATGTACTCTTTATCTATATTATTTATATATTTTATTTAATATTAATTAATATTTATATCATTATATAATTAATTAATGATATATAATTCTTAGAGACAAAATAATAATAATGATATATGGTAAGTAATATAATATAATGATATATGGT
Organism: Erythroxylum domingense; assembly: GCA_025594535.1. NCBI lineage: Eukaryota > Viridiplantae > Streptophyta > Magnoliopsida > Malpighiales > Erythroxylaceae > Erythroxylum > Erythroxylum domingense. Next base: position 15,823,480 of record JANQBM010000009.1, on the reverse strand, counting down.
ATGTAATTCAAGATACATACCATATATCATTATTATTATTTTGTCTCTAAGAAACGTATATCATTAATTAATTATATAATGATATAAATACTAATTAATATTAAATAGAATATATAAAATCGTAGAGGTAGTAGTTTCACAAACTGTTCGATTTTACATGGTTGTCTCTAGTACAAATAAAAACAAAACCAATCAAAAGCGAAATAATAAATGACACTAGAAATTTGATAACGTAGTTCGATACTCTTTGCCTACGTCTGCGGGGCCCTCACTAAGCTTAATCACTTTTATCGAAGTACAATAGATTTACCCAAGGCTTTATTGAGCCGACACCACTCAACCCTTGACACTATCTCTCAACCTTACTTCCCGTGAAAGAATTTCACACCCAATAACACGACCGACTTGTGTTAACCTCGTCAGAAGATTTTTCTAACTATTTTAACTCGAACAATTATTAAAAAAATAACTAAAGTACTAAATTAACTATGAGCTTAATGACAATATACTTGAGATAAAAGAAAAACTTACTATGGTTCAGCTTCTCAAAATAATCCTTCAATTGAAACAATCCATCCTAACTTTAATAGCTTCAATTAAACTATATGGAAGTATAGACAATAAATGAAGATGTTTGAACAAAATCACTCACAAAGCCACTGCCCCGTAGCACACATTAACTCACTTCACCATGGCTCTCTCTTCACCATAACCTCAATCACATACACACCACGTTGTTCAGTTGTCTTCACCAATATATGCCCCAACTTCAGTATCTATTTCATTGAACAAATTACCCATGTTATTTCAGTGGCACACACGCACGTCTACACCAATTGCCGCATACTCACCACCAGCAACGTTACCTCACACACTCACCTTAGAGATGGAACATACGTTAGAGACTGTGAATGCAATCCTTCAACCAATTAAAGTCCCACTACGACACCTCCACTTCAATTATCACACACTTACATTAGAAATAGACTTCTTTCATAGATAGGAGATAGACTTCTATAATAGATTAAAGATGTGCACAAATTAACTGCAATGTTTGTTCAATATACCCTCACTGCACAACACAGCTACGATCTCGTTTTTTGACTTCAACAAGAGATTCACTTACGTTGTTCATAGGAGACATGCACCACTAACACTTCCATCAAATAAAGACATGCACATGTAGCTGTATTTTTCCAATAACAAATTAACACACCATCCACTGTTGTAATTCCACGCCTACATGAGATTTGCTTCAGCTATCTCAATAGAAACATACACAATCCATGCAACCAAATACAAAAATGCAACAACCACTTCATTTATTCTGCTATCCACTAAAATCTCCGAAAAATAAATTTCCCTTATCTTTTATCCACAAGCCAGTTGTTATTGAACAATTAAATTCAATTAACAACATGATAATAGACTTCAACTCAAGATAGGATTCTCTTTCAACTAGAAGATTATTCATATGGCTTTTGAATCCAAGTCATTATTCAATTAATATCTTATAATTCCAATTAATAAATAATGCCAAAACTAAATAAAAGATATATAACATATATCCTAACACTTACCATTCCTTTCTTCTCATACCAACTAACTAAGCACCCTTTAAAAGTATTTCCTCTCCTTTTTTTTTTTTGAGGTGAGAACTTCATTGCAGAATCATGCAAGCAAACTATACCATATTTAGAGAAAGTTAAATGTTAAGAAATTTATTTAAATTGAAGTAATTGTATATATTAAGAAACCTATCAATCATGCGGTTGCGATCTGCGAATGCTTTCTTTATATGTTAATTTCATGTACTTGTGTTGTACATCATGCGGTGGCCAATTTAACTCACGATGATGTTTCTAGAAGTAGATCCATTTTATAATATCTTTTTTGGTAATTAATCCATTTCATAATATCATATATTATACTATCATTTTTTATATACGTTTTAATCAATTCATTAATTAATTCAATCATCATCACCTTTTATTTTTAAGGAAAAGTAAAGCATTTCTAAAGTCAAAGCATGACAAGAGTGTGAAGCCAGCAAGTAATGTAGCATACACAAAAGATTTCAAAAATAAGAAAGACAATGGAATGACTTCAATAATGCTATAATTAGTTCTCTCCAGCTTAATTCGTCCACATATGTCTGTTATTTTGGTGAAAGCACTGGTGGTTCAGCATGAAGTTAAGACTTAAAATGGAGAATTGGTGAAATGGCAAGAAAATTTGGGTTGATAAAAGTTAATGCATCACTTTACTATATTTTTATTTGAAAACTATTCTTTCTTTTAGAGAATTTGAATCTCAGTTATTGTTATATTGAGTAAATGCTAATTAATTGAGGATTTCTTTGTTGGGTTAATATGTTATATGCTATTGGATATAAAATGTTGTTACTAACGAAATAGAAGATAGAACAAATAATGATGAAATGCTATTTTTATCTGGGATGATATATCCCACTGTTTAGATCCAATGAAATGATACTGGAAATGGATTTGTTCAACCCATAAAACAATCTCTTGAAGATTTGAAGTTTCTACTCTTTTTATACGTATAAGACCATACAAATGCTCTAAACAATACTATGATTTGGTGTAAACTATCTCTTACAATATACAATATTAAGGAGCCTATTCTTCTTTCATCAAAAGGAAAGAAGAGAAAAAAAAGCAGAGTGAATGAAACTTGTGTTTTTTTGGATATTGTTAATAAGGACTTGCTTGCTTTGGCATGGAAATCCTTCAATCAATTCTTATATATGTTATCTTTATTTAAGGAATCTTCTTGTTAGGATTAAGAAAAAGGATATTGATTCTGTAACATTATTTTAGCGTTTATAGCTTACATTAAACTATAAAACTTTTGATCTAGTTAAGAGTAACTTATATTACATAATAAGTCCAAAAAGCTTTTATCATCCTTCCATATTATAATTTTCGACATTCACCGATAATCAATTTTTATAACCTGTAACCTAAGATGTTAAACAAAATTGATGGATTGTTTTTAATTGATTCTTTGGTGTATTAATACTTTACGTACAAATGAAGTCTAATAGGAGGTGCTGAACCTCATAACAATGAAAGCACAAATTGAATCAGATCTTATATTTATTTCTTCAAAATTAAGAGGTATGTTTAAAACTAACTACTTGTACATATTGCTTTTGAGATGGTAGCATGCTCAATTTCTTTGTTTGGTTGAATGTGAACTTAGTATGTCATGTTGCATCGATTTATCATTATGTTAGTTAGAACTTAAATTGCATTTTGTAATTTTGTAATTTACTTTTAAATGTATAGCTACATAGATAAAAGTTGGATGTCTCATCAGAAATGGTCAACTCAATACTTAGAAGGAGTGAAAAGTTTCATGCAATTTGTAAATGATCAAATGGGTTTAGAATATGAAATTCATTATCCATGCATAGAAGTGTGGTTATAGGTGATGATGGTAGTAAAAACAATGATGTAGAGAATTATGATATTAATGATGATGGGATTGGAAAGATGTTAGAGGATTTGGAGAATTATATGTAGACTAAGAATGATACTTGTTTTCCTAACGTAATGGGTAGTATAACAAAAGCTAATTTTAGGAAGTTATTAAAAGTTGCTCAAGAAAAATTATATCCAGAGTGCTTGAAATTCTCACAGCTACCTTTTGCTGTCAGGTTGCTGCATTTGAAGGTATATAATAAATGGAGTAACAAATCTTTTGGCACGTTAATTCACTTATTGAATGATGCATTACCTATTGGACACAAATTATCCAAATCTTACTATAAAATAAATAAATTATTAAGGGACCTTGCATTAGGATATATATCAATACATGTTTATAAGTATGATTGTGCCATATTTTGGAAGGACGGTAAAGATATTGAAGAATGTCTCATTTGTGGTACATCAAGGTGGCAAGTGGATGATTCGAAAGGGAAAAGAAATACTCAATAAAATCTATAGATACTTCTCTATTAAACTATAACTATAGAGGCTTTTTATGTTAATAAAAATAGTCATAAATATGTGATGACATAAAGAGGAACACATTGATGATAACATTATAGGTCATCCAGTAAACTCAAGGTATGGAAAGACTTGGATGGAAAGTTTCCTTATTTTGTAGAGGGTTGTCATAATGTTTCACTTGGTTTAGCCTCTAATGGATATAATCCATTTGGTAATATGAGTACTTCTTACAGCATGTGTCTGGTAGTGTATGAAGGAGCTTTTTTTGTTATTGTCTTTACTTATTCTAAGACCTATTACTCCTAGTAAGGATATCGATGTATACATACAACCACTAATTGATGACTTAAACCATCTTTGATAGATTGCATTAGAAACTTATAATATTATTGAAGGTAAAGCATTTATAATGCATACGACTATTTTGTAGATTATAAATGATTTTCTAGCTTATGACATGGGTATATGACCTGTCCTGTGTGTAACCATCAAAGTCATTCAATGAGGTTACAAAGTAAAATATGTCATATGGGACACTGTCTTTACTTAGAACATGGGAATAAATAGCAAATAAGCAAATTGTTTAATAGAAAAGTAGAACATAGTAAAGCTTCTTTACACTTGCCCCGTGGTGATGTGGTTAAGCATCTATCACATCTGGGTAAGTTTACACTTGGCAAACACCCAAGTAATAGAAAGTGAAAGCAAAGTTTTCTTGATTTTAATTGAAATAAAAAAATTATAATTTTCAATTTGTCATATTGGAAGGAATTGTTATTGAAGCATAATCTTGACGTGATGCATATTGAAAAAACATTCATAAGAATATTTTAGGTACTTTGATGGGAATTGATGGCAAATTGAAAGACACAATTAAGGCTAGATTAGACTTGGAAGACATGAATATAAGAAAGATATGCATTTGAAAAAAAAAGATATAATGGGTCATACATCATTCCACCTACATGTTACATGTTACAACATGTTAAAAAAGGAGAAGCAAACTTTTTGTCATTTTTTTAAATCAGTCAAGTTTCCTAATGGGTATACATATATTATAGGCTTTTGTCAATTCTAATGAGGGAAAAGTTTCGTGGTTGAAATACGTGGGTGTTTACTTAAGGATGTGTTCGTAACTTTGGCACAATTGTGTAGAGTTTTTTAAGCAATTATATTATAAGACACTGAAAGTAGAAGAGCTTGAAAAAATGAAAACAGACATAACTTTGATTATCTATAAGCTTGAACTAGTATTCCCCCCATCTTTTTTTGATGTTATGGTGTATTTTGCAATTCATTTACTATATCGGGAAAAACTTTATGGATCGGTTAAATTTCGATAAATGTTTCCCATTGGAAGGTAATTTATATTAACTTCTACCTTTTTGTTTCAGTTTTTAGTTAGTAACAATTGTTAATATTTTATATTTTGTTTAGGTTTGTAGGCTCTCTTAAGCGCTATGTGCATAACAGAGCTTGACCTGAAGGCTCTATTACAGGGGCTTATATATTGAATGAATGCTCAACATTTTGTTCTTTGTACCTAAATGACATCGAGATAAGATTTAATAGAGAAGAACATAACTTTGATTTTGATTAAGATGGAGGCTTATTAGTTTTCTCCCAAAAAGTAAGGCCACTTGGAACAAGAAAATATGTGGACTTAACTAAAGACGAACTCGAAATTGGCCATTGGTATATTTTGAACAAATGTGAGGAAGTCGATTTATCTATGGAGTATGTATATTACTTCTTTTTCATTATTTCATATTTAAATATATCATTTAACCTGACTTTTCTGACATCTATTTACTTTTTTAAATAGGGAACACAAAGATAAGAAAAGGGATTGTTAATGTTGAAGAAAGACATAAGATTAACTTCCTATCATGGTTTAGAACTTGAGTAAGTTATTTATGGAACATTATAAACTTATGGTAATTTGTAGGTGATATTAACGTCTAATTATATTTTTCCTATAGATGATACGATTACATAACTATAAATTACCAGAGGCGATAACAACATTATATGCTTTGGCATGCGGGCCTCATATGTGTAGCAAAAAATATATAGGTTACATTGTTGATAGAGTTAGATTTCACATAAAAGATCATGACAATATAATTGGAAGCCAAAATTATGGGGTTGTTATTGAGAGATAACATAATGATAATTTTATTGACTTCTACGATGTCATCTCGAAAATAACAAAGTTACATTACATCAAGGATAGAAAGGTTGTTCTATTTAAGTGCACATGGTTTAATCTTTGTGAAAAAAGGATGAACATAGAAGTGAAAGGCAATATTAATAACATCAATGTTAGTAACACATGGTATGATAATGACCATTTTGTGATTGCATGTCAAGTGAAGTAAGTATTCTACCTCAACGACACTGTATTGGGCAACTATTAGAAATTTGTTAAAATGTTTAAACATTGAAATCTTTTTTTATTTTTTTAAAGGAAAACTAATCTAATGGGTGAAGATGATGATGAAGTATATTAAGAGATTGATTTAGAGATGAATAATGGAGCCCTACAAATAGAAGATGCAGACATATCATCATTCCATATGAGAGATATTGATCCCAATATCCTATGAGCAAATGATGTACAAGACAATCTTATCATACAAAGAGATGAAGACTATATTGATGATGAATTATATGAAAATAGCGATACTTTGGTTGAATATAATAGCGATGAAGAGTTGAATCATAATACAATTAATGTTTCAAGATCTTAATCATGACGATCTAGGTAATTAAAGTTTTCTTTATATTGTTTGAAATGTAACGTTGGTAAAATTTATGTTAATGGGTATTGTTGATGATTGAGTTATGTTAATGTAGATTGTTGATGATTGAGTTATGTAATGAGTGTTATTGATGGTTGACATATGTTAATGTGGAATGTTGATGATTGAGTTATGTTAATATGTATTATTGATGATTGACTTATTTTAATGCAGATTGTTAATGATTGACGTATGATATTCTATATTGTTGATCATTGAGTTATGTTAATATGGATTTTTGATGATTGAGTTACATTAATGCATGTTATTGATGGTTGAATTATGTTAATGCAGATTGTTGATGATCAAGTTATGTTATTACGTATTGTTAATGCCGATTGTTATTGTTTAAGTTATGTTAATGAATGATGTTGATGGTTGACTTACATTAAAGCGAATTGTTGATGATTGAGTTATGTTAATGCATATTATTGATGATTAATTTATATTAATGCATGTTATTGATGCTTGACTTATGTTAATACGAATTGTTGATGATTGAGTTAAGTTAATGCATATTGTTGATGATTAATTTATATTAATGCGTGTTATTGATGCTTGACTTATGTTAATACGAATTGTTGATGATTGAGTTAAGTTAAAACAGATTATTGATGGTTGAATTATGTGTATGCGTGTTATCGATGGTTGACTTATATTAATGCAGATTTTAATGTTACTAAAATTTATGTTTGTTTTTATAGATATCCAATATAATGGCACCTGGTGGAAACAAAGGGAAGAAAGTGAAAGGTATCAAAATTGTAGAATAGAGAGATCTGCAACTTCAATTAGATCAATCAATAGGTGACATCAATTCAATTCCTAGCCAACAAAAACATTCGACCTCAACCACCAATGAAATTAGTTAGGAAAACCTCATTTTTCTTCAAACAATAATGAATCAATTAGTACAGAGGGATCTGCAAGTTTGTTAATCTTTATCACCTACAAATAGACTTATGCTCAAATATATATTTACATATTGAATGTGTACTTTCTTATCATTATTGATTTGTTGTCAAGTTCCTATATAATATTAAAAAAATGTAAAGGTATAAAAGGTTGTGGATTGCAATGAATAAATGTTGCAATGAATAGTAAGTTGTCAATACAGATTGATACTTCATAAGTTTATCCTATAGACAAGATCCAATCTACGAAAGTGTCAAGTGAGTTAGGGATTATTGCGAAAATAGAATTACTTGGCTTGAAGCATGCTAAGGAATTGAAGGAAGACAACTTGCTTGAAAATGTTTTTGATAAATCTGCAATAAATTTTCAATTTATTTAACTATATACAACATTGTTTCACTAATTTTAAGATTAATTACACTTTTACTTATTGTTCATAAATGAAATTGAATATTGTCTATATGAAGAACCCTGATGTTTCAACCTGCGTGACTTCACTAATAAATGACCAGAGATCATCATCATAGGTTGCATTAGTTTTATAAATCTTTTCCTTCTGATGTGCATCTCACCGATCTGATGATCGAGTGCTTTTTTCTCTTGGCTCGAGCTACCACACCAAACTCCTCGAGTGGCTATCGTTCTGGAACATCTTTCAGTAGGTCAAGTGGACTTGCTCCTTCATCTTCAGAAATGAACCTTACAAGGCTACCGGATTCCCACATTCTTCTACCTTTCTTTAAGACTTTACTTGAAACTTCTTCTTCCTTCACGTTAGGCAAAAAGATCTTCTCTTTTGCAGTCAATTTTGCTGCAGCACCTACTGCTCTAGCTAATTGTCCACCCTTTTCAAGTGTGATTTCTATGTTATGTATGGCCGTGCCTAAAGGCATATCGATTGAAGTACGAATGTTTTAAGAGAATTGGAATAATTTGTGTGATTATTGGGCCTCTCCCAAATTTTAGGTTTGTTTTCTTTCCCTTCACATTTTCTTCCATTAATCTTGTTAGATGATTTAATGACTACCTAATCTTATTTTCTTTATTTATGAAAAATTTTAGAAGGCAAAGGTCAATAGAGCAAAAATGAAACACCTCACAATCAAAGGTCCAAATCATTTATAGTCGTCCAAAATGAATATATCAAATCTTTGTTTGCAAGTTATAACTATATCAATAAATACTTTATTATTTCTTTCATAAAATAAAGTGAGAAGGAACTACATGGACAAGACAATGATAATATCATACTATACAAAGTCACTCATTATACGGAAGGTAAAAGGTGGATGTCAGAAGAAGCAGAAAATAACTATGTAAGTATTAAATTCTTTTTAATATTTTAGTTCATTTATTAATGTAGTATTAATTAATAATATTTGGATTGAATATTGGTTTTCTTTTTCTAATTTTATAATAAGATGTAAGAGTTATTAGAGAAATCAATGTTTGAGGGGAATGAGGTCAATGTAGAAGACATTTGCAATACTACTTGGTACATGTTCTGACTATGCCAAAAGTCTTGGCCTTGGCCCTATGGCAAATGTTTCAACCTCATCAAATAAAATAGTCATTCAATAACTTCAAGAGCAAAAGAAGATACTTAAGGCTAAATTACAACATACTCGAAAAAAGTTAACCAAGTATGATAAGTACCTCAGAAAAACACTTGGCCTGATTATAATAGTAGTGAAGATGAAAGTGAATGGTATTAATTACATCACTTATACATTTTTCTTTTATTTCCCATTTTTATCATAATTTAAATTTAATACCTTTTCTCAGATTACAGAATTAGAGAAGATGCAATGACTGAGTGATTATTTCATGATTGGTAAAGTTATGTGATATTTGCTTTATTACTGCAGTATTGTTTCAATAATCACAATATTTTAACTAAGCTTTTTGGATTATTATAGTTTCATCAATGTGTTGTAATTTTTTTGCAATCTCAACATTTGTATATTTTGTATATAAGAATTGTTGAATTACAATTAATATCTTGTATACGAAGAAATTTAATGATATTTTATTTTTATATTCAATGCTTCAAATTAATAATTATTTTTGTACAATTTTTATAATAAATTAGCAATAAAAATATATCGATACATTATACAAAATAATATAGATTTAAAATGTAACAAATAATTTATTCAAAAATGGTATAACATTTGTTTAAAATGTAGCTAAAAAATTTGACAACATTTTACAAAATGTAGCTAAAAACATTTGGCTATGTTTTCATAAACATAGCTCAAAATATTTACCTACATTTTTGGAAACATAGCTAAAAGTTTTTAGCTACGAAAAATAAGTGTAGCCAAACTTATTGGCCACGATTCCCCAAAACATTGCTAATAGTTTTTTACTATGAAAATAAAGCATACACAAAACCAATTAATGATGATTAGCATAAAATATCGCCTATAGTTTTTAGCTATGGGGATTTGGCGATGTTTTTAATGACAAAACTAAATCATCACCAATTACTATTAGTGATGATTTTTGTACTTTTAGCTATGATTTTTTTTGTAGTCAAAGGTTAACTTTTTGTAGTGTTTCTTGATATATACAAGTCAGGAAAACATGAGAGTGCGTATATGTACCCATAATTATGAAAAATGAATCCAAAAGTAGCACTAAAGGTGAAGAAGATGACTTGTAATGATGCAGCTGATGACCACAAACTCCCTAATACCACCCACATACTTCTTGTCCTAAGCCTAAGGTCCTTTGCCATGGGTAAGATCATTTAATAGTTAAGAGCTTTGTAATCACAAAATGGAATTCAGTAAAAGCCAATTAATCAAGTTGTCATCTTTCTTTTGCCATTGTGTGCGGAACGCCTTATGGGCTAACAAATGGTTAATGATAGAAGAACAATCAGTGATGGGAAAATATCATTAGGTGAACTCACAAGGATAAGTTGTTTGGTTCAACTTTGAATGTACCTCGAGGAGTAAATAGCTTACGTTTTCCAAATTTATTATCAATCATGTATTATTGTTTACCCATGTTAAAAAACAGTGCACAAATTGAGCACAGCCATAAAGAGAAGTAGTGAACTTTACCTTACTTAATAAGCATCTTTTTATTAGATTT
>JANQBM010000009.1:15708947-15722413 GCA_025594535.1 Erythroxylum domingense | reverse complement strand
TCTAATTAAAGTTTAATTGAAATTAGAATTTAATTTTAATTAAATTACTAAAACATCCAAAGCTTATTATAAATAGGCTTAAGCTCTATGGAGCTAGCACTTCTTGCTTAACCCTCTCTAGAAGAATTACAGAGTTCTCTCAACTTATTCTGTAGATACCATTAGAGGTTGGAAATTTGTGTGGCTACGGTGGTTGAGACGGATCAGTTTCAAAAATTGTTCGAGAGAGACAACACGATAAAGATCAAGCTTTAGAATAAAGTACGAATTAAGTTTCTGCTTTATTGTGATTTATGTTAATCATTTTATAGAATTAAAGAGATCTTGGTTTTCAGAAAATCAAAAGTTACGAAAAAATTTTGTGATTATTCCGTTGCGGTCGGGATTAGATTCTGACCCAGTTTTCCAACACTTTTAGACCTCTCGATAGCCTCTTAAACTAAAAACCTCTAACAAATAATTTTTAAACTTAAAAGGAGTATGGTTTTTAATAGTTCTCCAATTTAGGAAAGCTTCTATAGTTAAGTGATCAGGACATAGAGTTTTACCAAAATTTGCCCTTGTAAAAGGAAGATCTATATCTATAAAAAATTAACTATGACTTTATCTAACTTCTTTTCTAGTAAACCATCTACTTTTTTACTAAATAAATTGATAGCCTCTATATCTCAAATCAAAAAGTTCTAACTGGTATATGTATATATGGAAATCATCATAGAAGGAAACTTTGTGACTTAAAAAACTATCTGTTTTATAATCGGATCTGGTGCAATTGAAATCCCTCATAATAAGCCATAAAATAGAGCATTCAAATTAATCTTAGATACATCTTCTTACAACTGCTACCTTAAAGTTATATTATCATAAGCACAAATAAAAGTGACATCTATTTTAGGCAAAGCGAAGGAGGAGAAGAATATTTATATAAAAGTTGATTTGAATGCGAAAAGGACTTATTAGGGTTATAGATAACTATAATCTTACTATTGAAGTAAGATGGAAGGTTATTAATTAGGTTTCAATTATTGTCAAAAATTTTAAGGCATTTATTTTCATCTAAAGTATATTAACTATAATAGGTTTCTTAAGCTGAGATGTTAGGAAAGTTAATTTTTTCCTTTCTTGCTCAAGCTCAACAAGTATTGAAGTTTAAGGTGAGGAGGTATTATTAACATCATTTGTTTGAGTGTTAATAGCATCAACTTCTAATCTTGATCCGTTTGGGGAGTTAAAAGAGTTATTTCTAATAAATTAATTATGATCTCCATTAGTGAACCATTTCCTGGTAGGTCTTTACACTTTTATTTGATTAACATTTGTAGGCCTCCATTGGTAGCTCATTATCGTATTTATTTGGATAAGGTTACCTTCATTATCAAGCTTGAGAATTTGTGGTGTTTCTAGCCTTCCCTTCTCAAGTTTACTTCACATAGATTCTTGAATGCTCTATTATCTTTAAAGTCCCTATGTTTTCTTCCAAGCATATAGGTCTTGCCAATGTTCTTGAGAGTCCCTTTATAGACTAATACTCCATCTAAACATTATAAAATTTCACTTAAACAAGACCATGTTTTTATTTCACTTTTTCCATCTCCAATCACATCTCCCATTTTTGTAAAAATAGGAGTTTTCCTTATTGTGGCATAGTTCCTTTTCTAATATCTTTATCAAATTCACATGGATATTAAATTTGAAAAAAACTTCATCTTCATTATTAGTGTATTTTCTAATCCAAGTTATCCATAGTTTGTCATTAGTTATTTTTATATTAAAGAAAACCACTGATGTCTATCAATAAAATACCCAGCCAAGGTAGAACACCATTTTGAGGTTCCTCCTCTGAGAACCTCAACAGGAGAAGATATGTAAGTGACCTTTTTTTATTAAGGGGAGAATGAACCTGAGAAACTCAAAATGGTATGCATCCCCGGTAATCTTAGACCAAAGATGCTTTAGCGAAGAGCGAGAGGAGACAAAACAAAAGGAGCAACCTAAGACAGGGAAGGTAGGGGAGGACATAGGCAAACTAGTTGAGAAGCAACCACCTAATCTATTTGAAGGAGATAACGAGAATTAAGGAGACAAAGGAGAAAGACTAGAAGAAGAAATAGGCTCATGGGAAAACAATGAGGATAGTGGCAAGAAGCCATCACTGGAAAGAGTCAATGACTAACATAAGTTTATTTTAGTAAAATAAACTTACCTCTTACATAAAGGTGTGCAATCCATGAATGATCTACTTATGTTTTCCTCTAGCTTGCATGGAGAATAAAGGAACTAAATGGAAGAGAACAAGGTTGGTAATCGGGAATTGAGATAGGCAACAACAAGACAAGTTCAAGGTGGAGAAAAACAAAGTTAATTATAGATGTAGGTCTTTAACCTTTTGATCAAGTCATGAGCTATTAGGCTTATTTTTTTAAAATGGCAAGGCTATATGACTTAAAAATGTTAGTTCAACAAAACTTAACGATATTATTTAAGGAAAATTATTTTTAGATAATATAAGAATTTTCATGAATTATTTAAATTTTAAGAAGTTTTGGTGAAATTGATAATACCATAAAAGATATTTGTATATTTTATTTATTTTTAACCATTATAAGGTTCAAAAATAAATTAAGGTACGTTATATTGCATGACATATTATAATTCAATTTTTAAAAAAAATAGCATTGAATAAGTTGTTAACCCAATTTAGGATAACTTAATACTTTTAATTTTTGCATGATATCAAAAATTTTAATTTTAATTAAATTTTAAGTTTTCAAAATATAACTCATCAATATAAAATTTTTAATTTTAATTTTCTAAAATATAAATCATCAATATAAATTTTTATTTGACAAAAATGATGTAATAAACAAAAAGGAACATCTGGTTTCTCTTTTAATTTAGTTATTATCTTATTTTTATTTAAAAACTATTTTAAATTATTAATTTACATCTTAAACGGATATAAAATTTACTTTAAATTTCTTAAAATTTACTATATCATATTAATTTTGACTTTGATATGATATTGTTCAGTTTAAACCTCTTCACCTATTTAGGAATGTTTGATTAGATGATGAGCGTCGTAGAACAATTTGGCATTAAGGCAAAATATAGCTGTAAAACTGCTAACTCATAGCATAAGAAAATCTGACAAATTTCCACGTGCGACTAATTATATGCCCTCTAGGTTCTAGGATAGACGACGACATGAGTCGCTTTTGGCCGAATGAAAACAAAAACAGACGAATTGTAGGTTGGTTGGAGTGGTTGGAGTCTACGCGTTCACACTTTCAATTTTCATGATTTCTAGAACGGAGTGGCTTTTCCTGAACTTGAATGTCAAGTTTTAGCTATTTCCTGGTACTTACGTTAGTCTCGTGTCATTGGAACCCTGAAGTGGATTTTACTTTTCTCGGTGTATAAATTTTGTTCCTGAACTTGATGTCAAGTTTTAGCTATTTCCTGGTACTTACGTTAGGCCCATGTCATTGGAACGCAGCTTGTCAAACGTGATTGGATTGGAGGCGGATAGTCTTTGGCGAAATTAAGTTATTATGCATAGCAATGAAAATTTAATATAACCACCCATGGTTATAAACAGTATAGTAGCTGATATAATCATCAGTCTTATTAAATTTGTCGGATTTCTTGTCAAACACTCAAGATCATCAGTCTTATTAAATTTGTCGGATTTCTTGTCAAACACTCAAGATGCAGAATTGATTAAATTCAGGTTAGCTCAACCCATTTTTACAAGGCTGTTTTTATCTCTCAAACAAATGAATATTCATCAAATTAATTTAAACTTGTATTTAATTCACAGAGGCTAAGTTGAAATAATTTGTTATTTAATTAGTAACAGTCACATCTCGTCCTAATTCAAACCTATTTGCCTTTTGTTGTCGGCGTAACTTTCCTTCACGTCATGGCTTGCGTGTATTCAACACTCCGTACGCGCCTTATGGTCACGGTCATGTAAGAGCAGCAACAATTGTTTACTTTTAAAACGGATCCAACAACTGTTTATTTTATTCATTTGTTCAAATGTTATTGATTTTACCACCTTTTATCGTAGCTTCGAAGAACCTACGCCGCACACATAATTTATCCGGTCACTAAAGTTCATTGATAGATTTATCTGAGATAGACTTCAGATATATCCTTTTTGAAGAGAATTGATTATTTTCTATGATTTAGGTTGCAATTTATCGTAAAGGGAAGCAATGAATGTATACAGAAGATTATCATTATTAAAGCCATTAAGTATATAATATTTTTCAGACATTCTTCTGAAATATTTTTGTAAATCTTTTCGATTCATAGAACATTGCTTCATTTCAAAGTATTCATATCTGTTTTATCGATTAATAAGTTAAAAGTCATCAATAAATTTTTAATAGATTATTTCTAACAAGGAAATGGCTTCTGTCAATTGTATTGACAGACTTGCATACTCCTATATTCAACAAGGCTTTAGAATCATTCTTTTAAAGTTCTTATCATTATGGAGATAAATTCGGTTAAGATGTCTTGACATATCTAGTCTTATCATTTGGAGATCTGTCCAAGCACTAAATTTATGGAGTCGATCTCGTCATCTTCTTGGTGGAATATTATCAAAAGTGAACCACGGACCTAAAGTAGGTTTATCGAAAGGAGTTACCTGTGGTCTTATTGGTTCAGTCATGGACTCAACTTCCTTATTCTCAAATTCAACTTATGAGTGGGAAGATTGTGAAACAACCATCATCATTTGAGATATCTGAGAAAGATCTGCAAGCTGTTATAAAAACACAACTTGATGAGATTATGCATTTAATTAAAAAATTAAATCTAGAAACTAACTCAGTCAGAAAAGAATTTATTACACCTATCACTGACCAAGATGAAATTATTTATGCCTCTGAATCTGATTAAGAAGTTTTTATATATCAACAAAAGAAAGACGATCAAGCAGAAAGTAGTCAAGCAGGAGAAAAAATGTAAAAGACATCAACCAACTACATATAATTGGGAATCAAAACCAATAGAAACTGAAGAATTAAATAGATTTGGTTATTATCAAAAAGATCGTAAAATCTGAAAGTTTCCAACTGAATATACACTCAAACATGTACATTTAGGACCCGATGGAATATTAAATTTAGATTGTGTAATATCACCCGAAAAATTATTAATTGAATGGTCAAATAAATTAGCATTAATAATACAGTTAGGAAAACCTTTTGAATGATTACAAAATATCATTATTTTATGAAATTTCATCACTTATAAAACTATTGGAATAGTATTAAATTTTTATTAGACAATGAAGAAAAAATTAAAAATACTATTGAATTCTTAAATGCTATCGAACCAGTTAAAGCTTTCCATATATAGTAGCAAATGAAATTTATAAAGAATTTATTGGTAAAGGCATTATTAGTTACAAACAAAACCAAAACCAAACCAAACCAAACATACCTAAATTCCCGCCTAAGTAGAGTATGGGGAGGGTAAGATATACGCAGTTATGCCCGCATCTCCAATGGAGATACAGAGATTGTTTCCTTATAGACCCCCGATTATTAGTTACAAACAAGAAATAGAAAATGAAGAACGTAAAAATGCTTTATGGCATTTAAATAATATGAGAATTTGTGATATCTGCTATCTTGAACAATATATTTGTGAATTTAAAAAATATTATTATCAACTAACAAGAATAGAACAAGAAATGTATATTCAAATTTTCATTCAAAAATTACCTTATCCTATTAATAAAACTGTCGAAGAATTATTCATACTCAAACAAAATAAAAATCTAGTGGCTTATAATCTAGGTGGAGCTATTTTAGTTACAAAAGAAGTTATTTCTCAATAATATCTAGAAGCAAAATTACACAAAACTTTACAACATAAAAATATTCAACTTTGTTGTTCTAAGTATTTCGAAGTTTCACAACAATATGGTTGTGACTTTACACCCTATAGATATCCAAAAACTAAATATTCAAAATTTCGACGAAAAACCTATAAATGGAAAAAATATCCGAAAAAACAATTTTATAAAAAACCATTTACTCCTTATAAAAAATTCTTTCGAAAAAAATCGTATAGACAGCTAAAACCTAAAAAACAATATTGTCCCTAAGGAAAGAAACAATGTAAATGTTGGTTATGTAAAGAAGATTGATACTATGCAAATGAATGTCCTAAACGAAAATCTACTAATAATAAACCAAAGTATAATTAAAAAATTAATATTCTAAATTCTGCATTAACATATAAATTAGAACCTATTGAATCTGATTATGAAACTGATTCTACAATCAATACTTTATATTATTATGAATCTCAATCTCAAACTTCAGAATCAACATACGAATCCCAATACAACCTTTATTCAAGTACTGGAGCCACAATATGTATAACTACCAAAACCTTACTAACTAATTGGAAAAAGTTACATAAACCTTATAGATAAGAATAGCATATGGAAGTATTAATTATATCTGGTATGTAAGTTATTATGACAATATTATTATTGAAAATTATACATTTATAGTACCCTCAATTTATCAACAAGAATCTGGTTTACCATTTATCTTAGGAAATAATTTTTTAAAATTATATCATCCTTTTTGTCAATACTTACACTATATTACTCTTAAAACTCCTTTAGTTAATTCTTTAAATCAAAATTCTATTATACTTTAAATTCCTATTTATCATACTACATCCTATCATCCTTTAAAGCTTATTAATGAAAAGATGAATCAATTACAATTTTTGCTTCAAAATAATTTATCTCTACAAACAGAAATAGAAACTTTATTATATCAAGTTTGCAGTGAACATCCTCTAGATCCTATTAAGAATACTAATACTCAACTTATTGAAATTAAATTAAAAGACCCTCACCAAGAAATCAATATTAAAAACAACATTCCATATACTCAACAAGATGTACAAGAATTTTTTGAAGAATATTCAGAATTGTTAGCAAAACAGTTAATTTCTCCTAGTACAAGTAAACACTCCGCACCTATTTTTTATGTTAGTAATCATTCAGAACAAAAAAGAGGCACCTGTTTTTTATGTTAAAAATCATTCAGAACAAAAAAGAGGCAAAAGACGTATGGTTATTAATTATAAAAAATTAAATGAAGCAATTATAGGAGATGCATATAAATTACAACGAAAAGATTATATTATAAATAAATTAAAAGGACAAAAATGGTTTGCTACATTAGATGTCAAATCTGGTTATTGGCAACTTCGATTACACGATAATACAAAACCATTAACTGCTTTTACTTGTCCTCCACAAAAACATTTTCAATGGAACGTATTACCCTTTGGTTTAAAACAAGCACCTAGTATTTATCAACATTTTATGGATACTAATTTAGAAGAATTAGAAGAATTTACACTAGCTTATATAGATGATATTATCATATTTTCAAACACTGATAAAGATGATCATCTGAAAAAAGTTAAAATTGTACTCTAGCAATGTCAAGAAAAATGATTAATTTTAAGTAAAAATAAAATTAAATTAGCTCAGCAAAATAATGAATATTTAGGAATAGAATTTTATAGTAGATTTTTAAAATTACAACCCAACATTCTCTTAAAAATACAACAATTTTTAGATATTTTAAAAAATAGAACTCATGTACAACAATTTTTAGGACTCATTAATTATATATCAGATCAAGGTTTTTTTAAAAATCTTGCTAAAGAACGTAAACGATTACAACTGAAATGTAGTACTAAACATCAATGGACTTGGACTTCTGAAGATATAGAAACAGTATGTACTTTAAAAAATTTATGTAAGGATTTACCTGTCCAATATAATTATCTGCCCAAGGATATACTCCTGATTCAAATCGATGCCAGTATAGATATATGGGTTGGTTGCTTATTGGCAAAACCACCTAATCTAAAGAAATATTTATTATTCAAGTACATAAATGGCACTTTTAACTCTGCTGAAAGCAAGTATCCAATTCATGAGAAGGAAACATTAGTCTGTCTCAAAACTTTGAGAAAATGACGTATTGATTTATTACCTCTTGAATTTACTATTCAAACTGACTGGAAATATTTATATGAATTTACGAAATATAATATCAAAACCAATTATAATCAAGGGAGGCTCATTCGATGGCAACTCGAATTAAATCAATATAATTTTTATATTCATTATATAAAATCTTCTAACAACATCCTTACAGATATTTTAATCAGAGAATGGAAGTAGCCGTAATCTCTCTGAAGGATTCATTGACTAAGAAAGAAGCAGAATTATTAGAATTGCAGCACCAAGTGGGAACCGTAATAAAAGAAATCAACAAGCTAAAGATAACAATTACTCTCCTTGAAAAACAACTTGCTCCAGAACCCACTCCTTCTCAAACCACTACACCTATTCCCATTACTCCTTCCCAAATTATTCAACCCATCATTACATCAACTACCCCAAAGAAAAAGGACGATTTTAAGGAAGAAAAAGTGTATGTCATTTTCAATAGACCAATGGCTGGAATATATGAGGAATGGCATAAGGCAGGAGTTCATATTACTAGAAAACCATCTATCTTGCACAAAAGTTTTCCCAATAGACAACAGGCCGAAAAGGCCTTTACTAATTTCAAAACTCCTACCTTAAGACCACAGTATAAACAAGTTCTTAAAATACCCCTTCCCCAATCAAACATGAAGTCTTTGGGATGCCCAGTAAATATGGGAAAAATCAACATGTTACCTACCAGAGCACTAAAAGAAGAAATGAGAAAACTCACATCAGAAATGTTTTTTGATTGTTTTCAAGCACTAAACGACCGGAAGGAAGATCAAAAAATATTCCAGTACTATCCATAAAATAGAGGATGTTATGGACCCAAGGCGATTATCTTCCCCAAAGCAGATCCCTTAACAACCTATCTATTTTTTCAGAGTGGATTAATTGATACCATCTATCTCACTAATATCAACATTCTTTCAGAATTTCCTATAGGTTTTATCCAATCAGTAAAGAATTATCGCGAACGCTTTGCCAAAGAGCGAGAAGTATTTATCAAATTTTTCAGTAGCTACCCTATCTTAAAAGAAAACGAGAAACTAAAAGATGCCGAAATCAAAATATCAAGAATCGCATTTATCCAAATCGGAGCAAGCAATGGCATGTATCCTCCGATTGATGAACCACCCAAACACGAGTTCAACTGGGATTTGATTAATAAATGCAACCTCTATTGCACGATTGCTTTAGATCTAGATTTAATTCAATTACTTTACAATATTTAGTTAAATACGTTTATCTTTGTAACAAACAACCACATAAAATACAAAATCCCTTTTATTCACCCACATATTATTAGAATAAGATGACTATTTGTAATCTTTGTAAAAGACTTCATTGTTCTATAGTACATAACGAAAATAAATTAAGAATTAGCAGACAACTTATTCAAAGTACTACTTCAATGTATAGACTTCTTCTCACAATGGATACACCTAATAAAGAACTTCAACTATATCAAACAAGAATAAATCTGCATTATGAAACATATCAGTTAGAAAAAGTAGATGCTAAATATTTATATAATCAATTTAAAGAAGACTACCAAACACATCTATATGAATAGTTGTAATTTCTGTCAACAATTGCAAGATCATATCAGTTATCTTAATAATCTAATTAGCCAATATAAAATTGAAAAAGAATATTTTGAACAAAGATATAATTATCTACAATTCATGATTAATAATCAAGATAGTATAAAACCAGTAGAAGAACGACTAGATCTAGCTCAAAATTTTTATAATTTTTATCAACAAGATCTAAACTATATCACTTATAATTTACAACAACATCAATAAAATGACTGATAATGATATAATAATAGAAGATATAAATATGGAAAATCAGACTATATTAGATATAGATAATTTAGAAGTAACTAAACCTACCGGTATTTTTCAAATAAATACACTCCTTTCGAAAGAAAAACTAAAACAAATATCTAAAACATAATTAAATCTTAAATATGGACAAGAAATGCAAAATTCTCCATTAAAAAATCTAATAAGCCACCAGAACATTATTTATTATGGTAAAATTATTCATGAAACACCAATTAGAATCGATCAATGTAGTGGACACATTCGAATAAATTTAATTGATCAAGAATAAATTTCTAGACAATTACAAAAAAATACCTAGTGATAAACGAGATAAAATTGGATATATACATTTATCAACAATTCAAATATTATTAAAAGCAACTTTTCAAGAAGGTATTGATTGACCTATAAGAATGGCCATTATAGATGAACGAATGGCCATTATAGATGAATGAATGACTAATTTAAATGATCAAATTATCGAAATTATGAATGGTAATTTAGCCTATAGAAAAATAAAGTTTAATACAAGACTAAAAATAGGATTACCATTAATATCTCACAATTTAGACGAAACAATTACCATCGCTTATAAATTTTATCGTGACAAGTTAATGACCATTGGACAATATCCCTTTTTTATTACCTATCAAATTAGTCACGCTTTATCAAGTTCACACCATAGTATTGAATTCAAAAATACTGATAAAATTTACATAGAAAAATTATTTAATGATGTTGCAAAAGTAGGAACCAATTCACGAACAACCTTAAGAGAATTACCTGAAGAAAGATATCCAATAAATCTTGAAAGTACACCAAAACTGTCGTTAAGTCATACCACTTTAGATAAACGAAATCTCTTTCATTCACCATCTGTACGACTTGAGAAACCTATTCGATTTACCGAACCAAGAATTTCATCACTTAAGATTACAGAACCAAAACTTCGAGCAAATGACTCAGAACAAAGTAGTTCTAATAATATAGTAACAATTAAAAATCAACTTAATGAATTATCTACTCATATTAAGAATATGTTATGAGTATTACTAAACAAGTATCTAAAATATTAGAAAAACAAGTTCAAATAGAGCATCAGTTAAATGAAGTAATACAAAAACAAGTAAATATAATACAAACTATACAAGTTTTATTACAGGAAAATAAAGCAATAAATGAAAAAATTCAACAAATAACAAAAATAATAACAACGGGAGTCTTAACTACAGTTCTCAAAGATCTTTGTAGAAAAGATAGTAACGCTCTTTCTTCATCCAACAAGATTTAGATGAAGTTATTTTTCTCACATTGAAACAATCACCAAGTCAAAGTAGCATAGGATTTTTTTTCTTTTTAAGTGTTATCAAGGCACTACAAAGGTAAAAATTTTCAAGTTAAATTTTTTTTTCTTTAAAATTTCTTTTATGAAAGAAGGTGAATCTCTTGATGCTTACTCCATTTTAGTATCAAAGGTTGGCAGTCAAATGTAGAAGTATGATATGGATATGTATGAGCAAAAGATGGTTAAATTTTTTTAAAAGAGTTTGACCAGGAAGTATGATCGCTATTAAAGAAACTAATGATTCAAGAAAAATAAATTTTGATTAATTGATAGGATTCCTACAATCCTATGAAGATAAATTAAAGCATTTAATGTAAGGATTTGATTGTGATTTGATTAGTTTGGACTAGGAGGGGAGATCAGAGGTGACAGGAGCTCCAAAAAGCATAAAAAGGAGTTAGTATTGACCTTAGACATCTGATAGTTAGTAAGCCCATGGATGGAGATAATTTCTTCTTAGAATATATTCTAATATGATGACATCATATGATAATCAAGGCAAAGTGAGAATGTATTTTATTCAATATTACAATTTTAAAAGGCAGTTATAATGGCAACAATAAGTCAAGTGATATGAGTAATAACGGAATATCAAGTAATGTAAAGGTTGTTGTGAAAATTCGTATTATGGGAAATCAAGAGGCATAGGTGGCAGAAGATTTGGTAATCAAAATCAAAATCATGAAAAGGAAGAGAACATTGGTAAACCTCACAAATCTCAATGCCAGGACTATAATAAATTTGGCCATATTGAAAGATTTTTCATGTTGAAAGAAAAGAACGAAAAGTATATTAAATTTGTTAAACAAGATGCAAATGACAAAAGCGAGAGTCCATTTCTTACTTATTATTTAAAAATAATGGGTTTTCCAATTGTTTGGTTCATGGATTAAAAGAGCAATAATCATATGATAGCAAATTTGAAAGCCTTTATCAATCTAGATGAATCAGTAAAGACCATAATGACAATGGAAAATGGTTTAGTTTATGAAGCATATAGAAAAGATGATGTAACAAATACATAACAAAAGCATAAAAAATGTTCTTTATATTCCTCTTTTTTACTCTAGTTTATTAACTGTAGGTCAATTTTTAAGAGAGGTTATTCTTTTGTCTTTGAGAATTTGTCTTGTACTTTTTTTTTAATTCACGCAATTAGAACCTATTTTTCAAACTACCAATGGCTAAAAATAACATTTTTGCTCTTCATATTAATGGTTATAAACGTACTCTCAAAGCATCTTTTAATGACAAGAATTGGCTATAGCATCATCAATATAGGCATTTAATTTTAGAAGTTTACATTATTTGTCTAATCAAAATTTAGTTGATGAAATTTCTCCAAGTTTAAGGAGATGAAGAAATTTGTAAAAGTAGTATTTTTAGGAAGAGACATCGAAAGCTTTTTCTAAAGGAAAGGCTAGAAAGGCATCCAAACTTACTTAAATAACACATGTGGACGTGTGAATCAATGAAAATCCCGTCTCTTAATAATAACACTTACTTTATTATGTTTATTGATGATTATAGCATGTTCATATTGGTATATTTTTCGAAGGAAAAATTAGAAGTTTTGCAATCTTCAAGAAGTTTAATTGTTATATTGAAAAGCCAAACATAAATTCTTTGGTGGTTTTAAAGACCAATTGTGGTGGTGAAATGATTTTGATAGTTTCTGTGTTAAATTTGGAATTATAAGAAAAATAACAGCTAGCTACATATTATAGTAAAATATTGTAATATAGACAAAAAAATAAAAGCCTTATAGAGATAGCCAAAAGTATGATTGAAGCAAAACGTTTATAAAAATATTTTTGGGTTCAAACGACAACCTATATACTCAATCGAAGTCCTATAATAGCACTACACCATCAAATACCTTTTGAAGCATGATATGGTAGAAACTAAAGATAATATATTTAAAATTTCTTTGTTGTATTTGATATGTTCATATTCCTTCTTGAAAGGAATAATCTTGGTACAACAATATCAAATGCATATTGGTTAGTTATAATGCAAAACCTAATGGATATCACTTTTTATAATCTTTAAGTTAATAAACTTATTGTTGGTCGTGAGTTCAGCTTTGAAGAGAAGAATGCATGGGATTAGACTAATGAATAGGACTACTAAACTATTCTTCATGAGTATTGCTGGAACCCCTCCCACGGGGCGGGTCCACCGGGCCCGACATCTTGCGGGACATCCCGACCCGGGGCTCACGGGG
>JANQBM010000009.1:15650275-15674259 GCA_025594535.1 Erythroxylum domingense | reverse complement strand
TCGAACACTTCATACGCAATATGTATAATCTCAATATAACCAAACATTCATGTTTAACACTAAAAACATGCTTTTTTGTAGAAATAATATACTTATAAGAGATTTTACCTCAAACAACGTAGGATGAGTAAGACAACAATTGAAAAATGATCGGAAAACGCGAGAGAAGGAGTCGGAAAACTCTGGACCAAATGGTTTGTGAGGAGAAGAGAAATGAAGGCGGGAGAGAAAGGGAGGGGGTCGGCGCCCGACTTATAATCGCTGGATTACTAATGGAACATAACATTTCGTCTGTAATCTAGGTTTCCAGATGACACAACCGCCGACAGTTACTGACGGACAAGCCCATTCTGTCGGTAAAAGAGCAACAATTTAATACAATGGAAACTCAAATACCGACGGAACAATAATTCTGTCGGTAATTTAAGTTTCCCTACCGACAGGTACCGATGGACACATAACATTCCGTCGATAAAAGAGCGGCAATTTAACCCGGTGGTATTCCTTTGGTAATCTAGGTTTCCCTAGAAACAGTTACCGACGAACACAAAACATTCCGTTGGTATACTAGGGTTATCTAAATGAATCGTGGACGAAGATGCCGACAGATACTGACGGAAAATTTATTCAGTCGGTGATTAATGCTTATCGTCTCATCTTCATCGAAACAACGACATTTGTTAACAATTTGCCGACGGAAGGAGCTATCCGTTGGTAAATAAGCTACCGGATATTGCTATGGAATAAACTTTCATCTGTAGATGAAAGCTTTGTACCGACGGTTAACAAATAAGCTACCAAATATTGCGATGGAATAAACTTCCATCGGTAATTGAAAGCTTTGTACCGACGGTAAGTTAATTGTCGGTAAAGCGACGAAGCAATTAAATTGCAGGAACGGTTCCCGCATTTTTTCCCAACACCGTGAGTTTTGGCATCTCTATATGCCATCGAAGATTTTGAGCGAAAGTTTTCCCTACAGTATTACCGACGGATGTATTTTTTGTCACTAAATCACCGTATTTTTTGACAGAATATTTACCTTCCTTCGGGAAGTAGCGACGGAATTATTTCCATCAGAAATATTCTGACGTTATTACGTGATTTTCTTCTAGTGAGAAAAAGAAACTACGCATACATAGAGAAATTGAGACGTATAAGAATGTCGTAGCTATTAAAATTACACATTAGATGAGAGAAATTATACTGGCAAATCAAAGCTAGTTGATAATCTCTAAGGCAATAAGAAGAAAATGGGATATAATCTAAACAATGTCATCTATTTCAATAATCCATCAAAAGAATGAATAATTGGAGAAGTGAAAAGTAAGATTGTTCCAGAATTTGAATCACTCATATAAGGCATATACCATATGTAATGAATTAAGGAAAGAAAGATTGGGTTAGGGGAAACTAAGGAATAGAGAATAAGTACATGGGAAGGCTGCTATTATATCTATTAAAGTTGACGCAATCCCCCATCACGTTCTAAGATCGATCACTACTCTTCACATCACTTTGTCCCTGTAAAATGGACAATCCGACTAAGAAGCATAACATCCGTTGTCTATGTCTTACCGGACCCTTGGTTTAGAGCATACATATGCGAAGGCTAATTGAAATTATGTAACATAATGGTCCTTTTTATGAAATAATGGTCGTTAGTTTAGGGGTTAAAATAGTCAATTGACTCTCAAATTAATTAGTCTAAACAGGATGGTATAAGACATTGTAAAGTATTTTTTTTCTATATCTTTACATATATAAATCAATTAAGTTGCATAAAAAATCACTTGTTTTGGCTGATGGAAAAAATAGGAGACAAAGTTTCCTGCATAAAGAAGAAGTAGAAACTAATACATCAGTTGCCTAGTGCTTAAGACCCACACGTGTTGTAAAGGCTTAGACTTTTACCAATGCTCATTTGACACTTAAGCACTCTCTCGTTCCCAAGTCAAGCTTCTACACAAAACACTTTGCTAAAAAGAAGAAGAAATGTGGAGAATGTAAGAACACCTCTATTAAAGAACTCTCTCAAGAAAGCTACAATGCTTATGATGCTCTCTATGATCTTATACGTTACAAATGAGGTAACCCCTAAAAGGTATTTATACTAGTTACTACCTAAAATAAATGGTTAAGATCTACTTGATCTAATAGTCTACATTTACTTTTAGAATTCTCTACACTACTCTACATGTTTCATGTACAAGATATCTCTATCTACAATGTTCTATAATCTTTTATAAACTTCCATAATGTTCCACAATGTTCTATAAGCTTCCATAGTCTTCTACTATGTTTTAGAAACTTCCAGGGTCTTCCATAAACTTCTACCATATTCTAAAAGCTTCTAAAATCTTCCATAAGATTTCAACATGCTCTAGAAGACTCTTTTGGACAAACCTCATCTTGTGGGCTTTAAAACATATGAAACATGGCATTATCCCCCACCTAATCTGGTGATAGCCTTGTCATGTCTTAGTGGAACTCTCAGATTTTATCTTTATATTGCCAAAGAGAAAGCTCTTGCTCCTAATTAGCTTAACTTTTTGGTTATCCCTTCCATTTGATCAAGTATTCATCATATTTCGTATATGATCCTCTCCTCAATATAGCCCTATTTGCCAAGTTGTCTTACACCTCATGCTTATATGTTATTGTCACAGTGGTGGGTGCACGCCTTGATTCACCTTTATTCGAATCTTCCTTATCGACGTGATAAGGTTTTAGAAAACTTATAAGAAATACAGGATGAATCTCTAAATGTAAAGGTATCTTAACTTGATACGTCAACTTACCCACCCTTTTCTCCATGGGGAAAGGTCTTTCGTACCTTCGAAGCAAGCCCTTATGAACAACTCCTCTGGCATGTCTATAAGAAAGGAGATTGACCATAACCAAGTCTCCTTCATTAAACTCCAGGTGGCGCCTCCACTTACTGACCCATTTCTTCATTTTCTTGGCTGCTCGATTTAAGTATGCCCTTGCTATATTAGACTTCTCATGCCAACCTTTTACAAACAAGTATGCTCCAGGGAATTTGCCACTATAACAGACAGCAAGAGTTTATGGAGTCAAACGTTTTTTCCCAGTGGCTAACTCGAGTGGACAAGCTCCTATAAACTCATTCCACTACAAATTATATGACAATTGAGTAACATGGAGCAACTTTATCTATTCTCATTGGTTGGCACTCACATAATGCCTCAAATACAAATTCAATAAGGCATTCACCCTCTTAGTTTGTCCATCAATTTGTGGACAAAAGCATGTAGAGAAGATTAACTTTGACCATAAGAGTTTAAACAACTTCGTCCAAAATTGTCTTATGAAGCTAGTGTCTCTATCACTTCAAAGAAACATTGAACAACAGCTTCCATATTGAATTATATTGGCACATGTATGAATACTCCATACTTGATGAAGTGATCCACAATAACCATTATATTGCTTTGTCCCTCCGCTTTCGGTATATCAATGATGAAATCCATTAAAACACTCTCCCATAGCCTCTCGAGAATTAGCAGTGACTGCAACAATCTACTTGGTAATTGCGCTCCAACTTGTCTTGTTGGCACACAATACAAGTCTTCACATATTCCTCAATGTCATCCCTAAATTGGGGCTAATAATAAGCACGCGCCACAAGTTCCATAGTTCGATGCATCCCTAGATGACCAAATCATAAGGAGTCATGATACTCCTTGATGATTTCCTTCCTACTTAGTGAGTCCGCCACTAAGTTTGCCTTGCTGGGCTTGTACAACGTCTCAAATTCAAACTCCACGAAGAAAGCTTATCATCTAGCTTACTTAGGCATCAACTTCTTTTGATTAAAGAAGTAGATTGAGACAATATTGTCCTTTTTTACCACAAACTTTGCTCCCAATAAGTAGTGCCTCTATGTCCGCAAGTAATGCACTATGGTCATCATTTCCTTCTCTTGCACCACATAAGGTTGTTTAGTGTCATTAAGCTTTCTACTCTTAAAAGCAATGGGATGTCCTCCTTGCATCAACACACCCCCAAGTGCCAAATCGAAGGCATCCATTTTTACTTCAAATGGTTTGAGTGACTTGGAAGGGCAAGGTCCAGTTCTTACATCATGACCTCCTTTAAAGCATCAAAATCCATTTGGCATTTGACATCCCATCCCCAAACTCATCCCTTTTTAAGCAAATCTATTAACGGTGCCACAATGGAAGAGTAGCTATGAATGAACCTACAATAGTTGTTAGCCAAACTAAGGAAGGATCTTAACTCACTCACCTTTTTCGATGGCTTCAATTCAAGAATGGCTCGCACCTTAGATCCATTCATCCTTAGCTTGGCTTGTCCTATAATGTGCTCCAAAAACACTACCTCTGGCTTTACAAATGCACACTTTTCCTTTTTGACATATAGCTTATTGTCCTATAAAGTTTGGAAGACATATTATAGATTTATGGAATATTCCTCCAACAACTTGCTATACACGACAATGTCATCCAAATAAATAATAACAAATTGATCCAATAAAGGATTTAATACCTTGTTCATAAGTATGCAAAACATCGCAGGTGCATTAGTAAGATTGAATGGCATGACTAAGAATTCAAAGGCTCCATATCTCATCATACAAGTTATCTTTAGCTCATCTCCCTTGGCAATCCTCACTTAGTAGTAGGCAACCTCAATTCAAGCTTGGAAAACCACCTAGCATCTCCAAATTGATCAAACAAGTTGTCTATTATTGTTCACAGTTATCTTGTTTAGTGCCCGGTAGTCGATGCATATCTAAAGTGACCTATTGTGCTTCTTTTGAAACAATATCGATGTACCATATGGGGCCTTAAAAGGTTGATTGTACCCCGCATCCAAGAGCTCCTTCAATTGTCTTCTTAGCTCTTCTAACTTTGATGGTGCCATGCGCTATGGGACTACGACAGGGAGTTCGGCACCCATTTTTAACTCGATTTTATGATCCACCTCTCTCCTTGGAGGTAACTTCTTTGGTGGCTCGGGTGGTATGACATCTTTGTACTCTTCAAGGACGTAGTTAATCTCCTTAGGTAACTCCTTAAAAGTAGTGGCATTTTCCTCCTTGAGTGCCACTAAGAACGTTGGCTCTACCTTTTTTACTCCTTTGAAGAGTTGCATGGCTGAAAAGGTCTTCGTCTTCATTGATCTAATATCCCATTTTCCCATACTAAGGGTTAGAACCCTAGATTTCTGTAAATGAAAAATAGCATTGAGAAATTAAGAAAATGTATTTCATGCTTATGTATAATATTAACATACACACACGTGATTATTGATTTTTATACTCATTACAAAGACTATACATGCACTCATTTGACATATTTTAGGGTATAAATGATTGTTTTAAAGTGATTATGATGTGAATAGTGAATATTTTGTCTTAAAAATTGATTTGGTGAGTGTAATTATTGATTTAGGGATTTTGGTAAAAATTGGAAATTTTCTAAAATTTTGGGTATTTTTTAAATAGGAAAAAGCCAAATGGCAAGACAATTAATTTATACTGATACAAATAAATGAAAAATGGCAATAGAAATTATTCATAAGTGGCTTTAGGATTATTAGACAAGTGTCATAGAAAATTGGGAGACAATTGGATTAGAAATTGGAGATAAATAGACTAGTTATTAAAAAGGACCAAGTGGAAACCACAAAAGGAGGACATGTAGCAAGTGACAAGTGTCATGCCACTTGCCACACACCTCACTCTCGATACTTTCATCTTTGCAAGACATCTCATTGTCTTTCACTCCCATTTTCGTTGCAAGCTCTCTCTTCTTCATCTTCTTCTTTGATCTCTCATATATAAGACTCTCTTCTGACCCATTCCACGTTGATCTTTGCTCTCATCTTTCATCACTAGCTACTTCAAGATCCTTGTCTTCTTCATCTTGTATTAAAAAAACCTAACCTAATCCACCCTAGAAAAATGATGATTACGTGATTTTGAAGAAGCTTGGAGTTTATTCAAGTAAGTTATAAATTAATCTTCATAGGTTGTTATAAATGAAACAGATATGGTGATTATTTCGTTACTAATTGATTATGAAAAAGGTGTTGAATATATGTGTATCGTGGATGAATAGATAGACATATTCATATCTTATTTTTGTGTTATAATGAGTGATAATTCATAAATATTATATAGATGATTTTTGAAATGGATTAATAGTAAAAATGGTGATGAATGAGAGATAAAAGTTGATGAATAAATGTGTATGTATATTTCCCATTTTATGTTGATAAATGAGAGTAGGAAAATTTGATGGATGAATGTATATGTTGCGTTTTTATTTCGAGAGTGTGAAAACATGAGTTATAAGTTGTTATGTATATGAAATAGGTTGAATTAAGGGTATAGTGAAGGTCAAATTTATGCTTAAGAAAGGTGTTTAGTAATGTTCTTGAAATAAGAACAAAATAAGGATTAGATATAATAGTGAATGATAGATGATATGTTCTATTTTTGTATGATTGATGAACCTTAAGCTATGAATTGTTTTATAAATGATTTGGAGTTGAAATTGAGATAAAAATAAAGAGGTTATGACGTCTAAATGATGAACTATAGAGATGATTTGTTTAATGTATTATAAAAGAGATCAGATATGGAAAAAGTTAAAAATGCATGTATGATATAATTAAATGAATGATAAAGAACCAATTGAGTAGAGTATTGTGAGTTTTAATGCCATCAATATGGTAGTTAGATTTGTATAAAATGAAGTTGTATGAATGCATATGAATTCTGGAAAATTTGGAGTGTAAATGATGTTGCCATGTATGTTGAATTCGTGGAGGAATGGAGGAAGACAGACAGGGCACAATTGTGGCCTGGAAAAATTTGAGTTTTATCATAATCGTGGCAGAGTCCCCACCATCGTGGTCAGTTCCACAAGCTTCTTTCATAATCGTGAAAAGGTCCACCACGATCGTAGATAGGCACAAAGAGAGAGATGTTGTCTTTTAAGTGATGTTTGAAACAATTAATGCTAAGGTACTTTGTTATGATGTACTTAGCCTTGAATGATGCCTAGAATGAACCTAGTTTGATGATGGATTAGGTGATTAAAGTAAGTAACGTGTATTAAGTATAAAAGAATGATTGAATGATGATGTTAAATGATCATGAGATGTGAATTAAGGAAATATACTTAGAATAGTCAAATTAAGCATGCATTACACATGATACATATACATATGTATATGAATGAATGTTTATGTGATTGTGCAAATTAGTAATATGTGTAAATGTTTATTGCATGATATATAAGCATAAATAGAAAGACTGCATCTAGACATTACTAAGACATTAAGGCAATAGCTATCTGGAGCATACTGTGAGTAACCTAGAAGTTCTCACTAGACTTGATTGTAATTGCATAAATTTCAATTATTAAACTGATAACCATGTGTATGTGATAATTCTGGACACTAATGGTTTGAGGAGTTTGATAATTGGGAATGTATTAGAAATGCTTCATTGAACGTGAATGAGAAAGAAATAAGTGTATTAACATGATTGTTGAATGTGGACTTA
Source organism: Erythroxylum domingense (assembly GCA_025594535.1). Taxonomy (NCBI): domain Eukaryota; kingdom Viridiplantae; phylum Streptophyta; class Magnoliopsida; order Malpighiales; family Erythroxylaceae; genus Erythroxylum; species Erythroxylum domingense. Next base: position 15,666,695 of record JANQBM010000009.1, on the reverse strand, counting down.
GGTCCAATGAAAATGTGAAAGTGATGGTATATGATAAATAAAAGTGAATGATTGCATATGACATGATAATTGATGCATTTAATTACATTATATGTATGATCAAATAAAGGCAGTTGTGATCAGAGGAGCTAGTAAAAAAGAGCTTAAAGCTCAAAATGTTTATAAGAGCCACAGGCTCACTAGTAAAATGAGCCTAGTATCCACAAAGGATACGGGACAATTATCAATAAGCCTGGTATCCACAATGGATACGGGACAGTTAAAAAGACACTCGGTCATAACAACGTAATAATTAAATGAGAGTCACATATGCATTGCATATACATTTTGAATTGTATGTTTTAAATGATGGGATGAATTGTTTGAATTGTTCTGAATGAGAAATGTGAAATAAGTGAATAAAATGATATTTGATGCAATATGATGATTAATGAAACGATGTGCATTATGTGATGATATGAATTACTTATAAACTATTTGTGAGATTTGACATAAGTGAGTGCATCGATGATGGTTTGCTCACTGAGTTCACAAACTCATCAAAAATTACAACATGGCTTTTCGGATACAAGAGAGGAGACTTAGCTATTAAGACGTTCTAGAAGAAGTTTATTACTACATTTTTAGATTTAAGAAATCACTTAAAGGTCGATCAGCTTAGTCTATGGAGTTTATATCAAGTGTTTTTGTCTAGATCTTATGTCATGTAGAACATGTTGTAAGTATGGTAAACACTCAAATGTTTTTTAATAAAGTATATATGTATGGATCTTGTAAATGAAGAGCTACAGTGTATTATGTTTTATTAATGGAAGGAAGAATGAATCTTTGAGATATATGGTCTTTTATGAATAATGGCATAATTAGTGAATGTGATTGCTCTAACGCACAGCTTTAATAATGTGTGTGCCCGAAAATCCACAAGATGTCAGGTATATGCTCAGTGGAAGTTGAGCATTACAATTGATACCTCTCTAGACAAAGGTACAATGTTTTTGTTTCCCTCCTCTATGATGCACATGGTTTTTGTAAATGGAATTGGAATGGCATTTGCCTTGTCTATGAATTCTATACCCAGCACCAATTGTAAATCATCCATGGGAACAAAGAAAAATCTATGAAACCATGTCACTCACCAATACGAATTTCCATATTCTTTACTATGCCACCAGACTTTTAGCCTCCAAGTTCACTGCCTTTATCAAACCATCAGATGGAATGTACTTGATACCCAACCGCTTAGTTTCTTCTTACTTCATAAAGTTGTTTATAGCATAGTTATCTAACAAAGCTCTTGTATCTTGTCAACTATTCTTCACATCTACAAAAAATTGTCCCTTCTTCTTAGTTTTTTGCGTCCCCACTTTGGTGTTAATGACATGAAGGACTTCTAAGGATCCATACCTTCCTTTTGCCAACTTCAAGGTTTCCCCTTCAAGTGAGGCAAGCTTGCTCTTCTTCAAACATCCTTAATTTGATGAGGTCCATTGCAAAGGTAGCACTTTAATGAGGGACGTTCTCCACCCTTTTCTTCCTTGTGACCCTTGCTTACGTCTTGCCACTCTTCGAAGCTCCATCTTTGTCTAACTTCATCTATCCCCACCCTTTTCCTTTTCAATGTTTTGGGATTTAGAGTGGTGGACTCCCTTCTTACTTCATAAAACGATTCAGCTACCGCAATGGCATTAGTAAGGTCTTGCACACCTTGCCTCTCTAACTTTGTCTTGGGCCATAGTTGTAAGTCATCATGAAAGGAAAAGAATGCTTCCTTTTACTAATAGTCTGTAATTTCAAGCAACACCATTTGAAACTCCCTAATATATTCTTGAATGCTTCTTAAGTGTGTGAGCCTTCTTAACTTGGCTTGGGCTTCCTTCTATACATTCTTTAGGTAAAACTGCTTCTTCAACTCCTTCTTAAAGTCATCCCATATGGTCATGGTGCAGTTCCCCTTCTTGATATCGTTGTACCTTCTCCTCCACCATACCATGGTCGTAGAAAGTCCCATGCCTTATTTGTAGCATTAAAGCAATGGAATTATTCCTTAATTCTAGGAAGACTTGTGTTATAAAACCCATGTCAAAATTTGATGGTTTTACCATTCTATTACTTTAGTTGGTTAATTGGGTGTTTGATGTGTGTAAGTTTTAATAAATACCCCTGATAATTTTCAAATGCACGGTTCGTTCTCGTAGTACCTAAGGTGTCGATCCCACAATGAGGGATAATCTAATCCTAAAATCTAAGGTCAAAATAAATTGCAGAAATTCAAAATATAATGAAACTAAAATGAGAATTTAATTTAATCAACCAAATCAAATTAAGAATCAATCACAAAAATATTAATAATTTAGCAATTGTAACACGCACCTAAGAATCAACCTAAAAGAATTTCCAATTAAGAGAAAGGGAATTTTATCTATCCTTAACGCTAACCTATTCAATTGTGAATTACTGGATTATTAGTTCTAGATGGTCCTGGGGTTGATTACTCTCTCTCAAATTATAACCATTAACCTTAAATCATAAACCCTAATCAGATTATGAAAATTGCAATCTCATGATTAACAATTTATCCAAAACTCTAATTAGTTCTGAAGTTGTCTAATAAACTATCGAAAACCTATGTAAGATCTCTTTTTGTATAATTTATCGATTTGATTTAATTCTTGTTCTATTAAATAACCTAACTCTCATTAGCCCAATTTAATTATTTTTCATTCAATTCACCCTCACGTTTTATTATCGAATTATGCACGTCCAAAATTAAACCACAACAAATCCAATAACACGTAAACAATCAAATTTCATTAATTCAAAGACAAAACTCTAAAGGTGAGTATAAAACATCTCAATATTCAAAATCCTATCATCAAACTGTTATTCCCGATTCTATACAATAATAAAAATGGAAAATAAACAGGAAATATGAATTGAATAGATGATGGAGGCAGCAACGTTTGGAAACTCCTTATCCAGGAAGTACGTGGAGTTCGCTTCTTCTCCACTTCTCTCTTCCTTCTTTTTCTCAAGCTCTTGATGAATTCTCTCCAGGGTTTCTCAAACGTGGCTAATACAAAAGTTTCCTTTGCCTCTTTGTCTTGTTCGTTAAATATCCTCTGTGTTCTGGGCAACCCTAGGGTTTTTCCGATGTCCGAAAGATCCGAAAAATCCCTCAAAACTTGATGTTTTGAGTGTCTGCGTGTCTATTCATCATAGGACACAATTGTGGGCCACATCTAAACCTTCTGTCATGATCATGGGCCATATCTTGGGCTATTTTCACGATTGTGGCATATGGGCCACGATCATGGGCCAACTCTAATGCTTATGTCATAATCGTGGCCGGTTATGCCACAACCGTGGGTTGTTGTTTCGACCCGAATGTCTTCAAAACTTCTCTGTTCTTCGATGTTAACCCTAAAATACTAACAAACACTTCAAGGTACTATAAAAACATAATGTTTAAGCTCAAAGATTTGTACTAACCCATAAAAACACTTAAACATAAATAATTAATAAACTAACACAATTCTAACCTAAACACATACTAAACGATTGAATTAACAATTAAACACATATTAAAATAAGCCCTAAAACATGATGCAATTTACACTTATCAACATCCCCGTGCTTAAATGTTTGCTTGTCCAACACACAAAATCACAAAGCACACAATGCAATAATGAGACAATGGCTTTAACTTCATGAAATAAATTTAACTTTAAACACAATCATTCAAGTTATTTCAAATCATTAACATGCAAAATCTGCATCTTAGGGCTCTGGACTAAACATACATATTAATCAAAATCCAAATGTCAAGCTATTTACAAGTTTGGTAGGTTTTATTAGAAAATATATTTTTTTATTTTTTATTGAACATGGATCTAGTGTTTTACTCGGAGGAAAACATTGGTGATGAATGTCGATCAGGTTACTCAACTAAGTCATTTTTTATTAAGCTGCTTGGCTAAAACATCATTATAGCCTTTTGACACAAAGGTCCATATATATGATGTGTGTCAATCTGGTTACTCAGCTACATCGCATTCTTAACTGACTAGTTGCTCTATTCATAACCCGAAGATCAGCAGAATAGTTATTTATTTAAAATTAACCAAAAAAATTTTATTTATTGGCTACATTGTTGCTTAAGCTACTCGTTTTCATGAAAAAATAATAGCAGAGCTACTTTAGTCTAAAGATCTAAAATTATGAATGAATGTGACAATTTAGAGGGTGACAAACTCACACTATATCCTAATTAATTTGCATATTTAGCCAAAGAACTCAATTCACTAATTTTGCGAACTAATGACTCTTCACAACCTAATAGATTATATTCAAAATTAAATCAATTTCAATCCATCTAAGCCATTAACACATTCACATAATTCACAAAATGCAACCTAGCAAACTATCATACAATATGCAAGATTCACATTCAAAGCAAAATACATAACCTTCCCCACACTTGAATAATACATTATCCTCAATGTGAGAAGGAGGTAAACAAACACGCATGGTAAGAAGAAACAAAAATAAAAATAAAAACAAGAATAAAATAAGGATTAAATTTAAAAAGAAAATGGTTAGAAACAAAGCCTCATAGTGATAGAGGAGGGATAGTGTCGGAGGTGGCAATTGGACTTGTTAAGCCTCAAAGTAAAAATGGATACGATATATATCCTGGCTCTGATGTCATTGTGTTTGGTCATCTCCTTCATTCTTCTAGAGTTCTCCGCAAGTGTATTTGTAATTATCTTGGTGTTCACGGAGATTGTATCGAGCACTTTCTTCCAACCCAGTTTAATGGTGTCTTCTTTCTCTTCGGACTCCTCACTAATTGAGTCCTCTCTCACCTACTGAGGTGGAGCTATGCTCGAACTCACCTCAATAGCCATGATTTTCACATTAGTCTTTTGGTTGATATCCCGAAGTTCCATATTATGTGACTTAAGGATTTCAGCATGCCATAAATGATGGCGATTTAGAAAATCTAGTAGGTGGACGGTTAAACCACTACAATCCACTCCATAACACTCAGCAATGGTGGAAACCAAGTACCCCATACCTAATTTGTTGTTCCTCTTACGTAGAGTTGCAATAACAGCATTCAGCACATGTGTGGAGGTGCACACTAGGATGCTATGATCCATATACCACAATAGAAATAGTTCCTTTGTTGAGCACTTATTTCTTATTTATCAAAAACCATCTGACACGTGAATTTATGCAATAACCAGTGCTCATAGGTTCTTAAGATATTATTATGGACATTTTTAGCGTCGAATTGCTCTAACCCAGTGAGCTCTCTCTAATAGTGAGAAGCATGATAGTCATTGTGCTGATTAATAATACAAGACTCGAGGAACCCATAAATATCACACATGATTTTGACGTTTAGCTCATAATTTTGTCCCCGTAACCTAAACTACATTTCCTTAAGGATACTAGGTTCATAATTGTAACACCCCACCCTCGCCAAACATGTACCCAACATCCTGAATGATGTCTAAGTATATACCCCCCAAGGGTGGCATGCTAGAATAGTCAAACACTCACAACTCGGTGAAAATTTTTCAAATTTATCATACACATATGAGGAAATCAGTAATCAAATTCGGGCCCATTCTTTTCTTTCATAACATCAAACCACATTTATTATTATTAGATTCAAGATTATTCTCATTTACCAACCTTTCCACTTTGGAAAGTTATTATTAAACATAATATTCAAATATTCATGTTATAATAATTGCGGAAGACTTAAGTTGATCAAAAAAAGAGAAAATACAAATGCAGACGCAAACTGATCCCGACCTCTACCTTTTACTTAAATGCAGTGGCTATACTCCTATTTTCCCAATAGTGTAACTCTTTTTTAGTCTGAAAAATAGTGCAAAATTTGGGTGAGTTTTACGAACTCAGTGAGTGACCATCCTCGATGACTCACTCAATCACATAACACATACAATTCACATATTTTTACATAATTTACATCGCTTCATTTAACATATAGGATCACATTCAAAACAACCAAATTAATCATTTCAATCATTTAAAATACACATATCACTTATAATGCAATGCGCATGAGACTCACTTTCATTTATTACTTTGTTATGACCGAGTGCCTAATTACTAGCTCATATCCCTTAGTGGATATTGAGCTCTATCTGATAATGTCCCATATCCCTTAGTGGATACCAGGTACATTCGCAACTGAGCCTAAGGCTCTTTTCACTTTCTAAGCTTTAAGCTCTTTTTCGGTGGCAACTCTAGCCACAACTACCTTTATCTTTCATACATTCATGAAATGGAATGCATCACATTCTCCTATCTTCAATCAATCATATGATTTCATATTTACAATCACTTTCATATTCATCGTCGGACCATGGTCCGGCATTCAACATAAATGTTGAGAAACACTTTTTCAATCACATGCATATTCACATGTTCCTTCGGAACTAGGTTCGACATTTAATAATCAAATTAGATATCACATTCATGCATCAAGTATCGGACCCTCATTGTCCGGCATCAACATAGGCAAATCATATTCACATTGCATAATAATCATAACCGTAGTCATTCAATGTAGAAATTAAAAATCAGAACAAACATTAAAATGAGACCATCGAGGTTGACTCACAGTACGCTCCAGATTAGCATTTGCTTCTGAGATTTGGAAACGTATAGATGTGGACATTTTATCCTGCACATCAATAGTATGCAATACACACGTTGCACACACATTAATAATTGCATAATCTTAAGTATTCATTTATGCACAAATGTGTACATGGACTATGTACAATGTATGCTCAATGACAATCCATGGTATATTATCAAATTTCACATTCTATCTACATTCTCATTTTATAACTCAATTACTCGTCATTCCATTTTTAGCATTATTAGCTCTCACAGTATCCAACTCTCATTCACTTCTATTTAATACCCATTACTCATTTCCTTTGAAACACAACTACTATCACATTAACCTCTACATTCCCATTATACACATGCCTTTGGTGCTTTAATACTAACAATTCATTCACAGTATCCAACTCTCACAGTATCCAACTACTCGTTTACTCGTCATTCCATTTTTAGCATTATTAGCTCTCACAGTATCCAACTCTCATTCACTTCTATTTAATACCCATTACTCATTTCCTTTGAAACACAACTACTATCACATTAACCTCTACATTCCCATTATACACATGCCTTTGGTGCTTTAATACTAACAATTCATTCATTAATGTTATTCGAACATTATATAATCATACGATATCCAAACTCTCATTCTTTTTTTAGAAATTCTCTAAAATTCCAAACCTTCGGGTCTATTTTTCTTGTTCATTATAATAAAGAAAATGAAGTAATTTTGCAACACTTCTTCTAGAAGAATTTTCTCCATTGCCTTAAGTTTCCAATGACACCAAAATCATTCAATTTGGTTCAGTATTCCAAAAGTTACACTCTAAATAATTCGGACAGGACTGTTCTTAAACTGAGATAGTATTCTGTGCTCACCTTCAGGTCAGATTCTGGCATTCTAGATTAAAATTTAATTTCTTCTGAAAAATTATATCTCTATGTCTCTATTTTATTCTAAATTAAGAATCACTCCATTCTGATAACTATAGAAAAAGTTATGATCCAAATACCGGAGCATGTTTAAGTTGTGCAGGAGAGTTGGCCACGGTGGAGCCAGGAGTTCACCGCGGCGAACTTTTCCCGAGAGAAATACTCGTAAAATCTTGCAAGTTAGCCGCAGCGAACCAAGGAGTTGGCCACGGAAAAATTTTCCTGAGAGAAATCCTACAAGTTGGCCGTGGTGAACCAAAGAGTTGGTCATGGAGAACTTTCACAAAAAGCAGTAACTGAACTCATTTTCCAGCACTCCTCATCATCAACTTCATCCCAATTCATCTCTTTTGCTTAATATATCATTTCTAACTTATATCTACATCATTTCCTCTTCATTTATACCCCAATTATAGTTCAATATCATTCACAAACAACTCATGATCCATAATTGACTATTAACTAAAAATAGAACATATACATGCACCCATTCATTATCAATTTTCTGCACTCATCCAACACCATTTTAAGGATCATTCTACTCAAAATCATCACCATAACAATTTATGGGTCATTAATCATCATACACATATACAAAATCAAGACATTTACATACACATTTCATCACTCACGACACATATATTCAAAATGGCATAATCAAGTCATCAATCTCAATATATTCATTATTCTAGCTTCATTTAACCATACTCATGATATTTAAAACATCACTTACTTGATTTAACTAAAGCTTCTTCAAAAGTCTCCACGAAACCCTAACTCCATCAACATCCACAAAAATCAACTTTCAAGGTGAAATGGTTGGGTCTTTTAGCAATAAGAAGAGGGAGACAATGAATCTTGAAGAAGCAAGGTGAAAGAGTTGAACAAAAGTCAACATAATGGGGGTGAGAGTGGATGTCATGGGTGAAGGAGAGGAATGAAGAAGTTGAACAAAAATGAATCATGTGTCGTTTTTGGCAATTGAAAGACCAAAATATGGTCTTTCACTTAATAAAAATGTGACTTAATAAGTGGCGTGGCAAGTGCCACATGTCACTCTCTCAAGGTCTCTTCTTGATCTTTTAATAAGCTAGTCCATTTACCTCCAATTTTTAACCCAATTTTCAATGACATATGTCATTAAGTCCCAATGTTATTCATAAAAATTTCTATTACCATCTGACACTTATTTCTGCCACTATTCAGTAATTGTCTCACCACTTGGCATTTGTCCTAGTCCAAAAATTCTAAATCACTAATAAAACACACTAACTCAATTTTTAGAACAAAATATTCACTATCCACATCATAATCACATTAAATAAATCATTTATACCCAAAAATGTCAATTCAGTGCATGAACAAATTTTTGTACTATGTGCAATAATCAATGTCACGTACATGATGCTATTTTATATATGAGCATGAAATGTAATTTTTTCTAATCTCTCATTGCTATTTCTCAATTGTAGAAATATACGGTTCTAACCCTTAATATGAAAACGGGATGTTACAATAATAAAGGAAAGTGAAGAATTCTAAAGTGAGCTCCCGGTAGACAGGATATTGGAAATGTATGAACTTCACCCATCGAATTCTTTCTGCTAAGTTTTCTACCCTATCCCGCAGTTCTAGCCTATCAAGTGTATCAAAATCAAAATATTTGGGGACTACAATTTGTTTAGCATTGAGGGATTGGAAACGAATACCTTCCTCTTCTTTATAAATCGGGAAGGGTGCTCCGAAGTCTGCTGCCCTATTCCTTCACCATTGTCCCGAGACTTGGTGTTGTCCTGATGATTGATCGCATTTTATTGACTGTTTAATGCGTGACATACTGGCTTGCAAGTATGTAGGAGTTAGAGGAGACTAGAAGTTGGAATTTGGTTAGAGAGAATTGGGAGTGTTTGGAGGTTCTAAACTTAGAGAGATAAAGTTAAAATGAAAGTGAGTGAAAAAGTAAGAAATGAATATAAAGGCAAATGAAGGGTAAAATGGTAAAAAAATTAAATTGAAATTTGTGTATTCTTTTTTACTTTGCTACAGGCCACAATATTTCCATCAATTTCTAATTTTTTTCATTCTACACTTTCTCGAGATCACTTCTTAACTTTTTATAGCTCTTTCACCTTTCTTTTGTTGACTTTTTCGATCATCTAATTCCTGTTGAAGTCCTATGCCTTCCTTATTTTATTTGGAAATGAAAAAACCTAACTATGGAATTCAAACTATCTAAAAATCAAAGGAAATAATATGAAATTAACAATCCATAGGTTGCCTCCCATAAGACACTTCTTTTAACATCAGTAGCTCGACACTTTATCCTTGGAAAGTCAGTCGATATCAATTATGAGCAGCTTGCTTCTACCATTTTCGTTCAACATCGATTTTGTAGCCTAAGTAAGCTGCAAATTGCAAAATAATTAGAAGACCAATATTAATAACATTATGAAAATCAATTAAGCTCAATAATGTCCCTTTTTTCAGTGAACTGACAATAAAACAAGGAATAATAAAGTTCCCTAAATCTTCCATCAAATCCAACAATTTGTCCTATAAAAAGGTGATTTGCTCTCTTTCTTCCTTAACCACCTTTGTCTCCTTTGTTTCTTCCACTTCACAAAAAAAGACTTTCACAACTTCTTTAAACTTGATGTTTGTTGTCATTTGTTCTTCGTCCTCTTATTCTTTAGAAGATTCAAACACATCAATTATCTTGAATGAGCTACTCTCCTTCAAATTCTTTAATACATCATTCATGTTGGATGTCACTTGGTCATCATTAATCCAAAGGACAAGGTTCTTTTCATGGACATCTACCAAAGATTTTTTGACGTTTATGGTATATCAAAAATTGGTAAATAATAGGGAGGGTTGACGTTCTTTTCTTCATCCTCTTTCTTTGTCTCTTGTTCTTCACTAAGGTGGGGTTTAGTTTAGTTTTCCATTGGTCCTTCTAGCTCTTCCTCATTCTTAGGTGCGATAGCCTCATATTTCTCTCTTTGACGTATATCTATATAACTTAGAGAGTCTTCCACATTTTTATTAAAAATTTTATGGGAAAGCTGTCTCACTCAAATCTTTAGGTTGTGAATAGATGAGGCATGATTTTCCATTACTTGCTTAATTTGCTCTTCCAGTCTCTTCTAGCCCTCTTCCATGTCTGTGAGTTTATCCAGGATCTTGTCTAATTTAGAATCCCATGAACTGGACTCATCTTGCTGAAATCATGATAGGTCTTAATGTCCTAAGTAAGTCCTTGCATTGTTAAACCAATAGAAATTTAGGTGGTTCTGCCACCCAGGAGTGTACATGTTCTAATAAAAATCGTTACTTCCCCAACCATACTGTGCCTCATTGTAGTTCGCAAAAGCTCCTTACTTCCTATATTATCTATCTTCCATTATTGTTCTTTTCGTTTCTTCTTGGTATCTAGATCTTCAAATGTCTCATTCTCACTCCAGGATGTCTTGTTGTTTCTCGACCTTACGCCCCAAACTTTTTGTTTAAACACAAGATAGTGAAAAACCCTTAGACTAAATAATTAAACTAATCACCTCTATGATAACGGCGCCAAAAACTTGATCAGATGTTTGATGTATGTAAGTTTTAATAAATACCCTTGATAATCTATAGGCACACAGTTCATCCACGTAGTACCTAAGAGATCGATCCCATGAGGAGGGATAACCTAATCCTAAAATCTAAGGCCAGAATAAATCTTAAAAATTTAAAATATAATGAAACTAAAATGAGACTTCAATTCAATCAAATCAAATCAAATTAAGAATCAAGCACGAAAATATTAATAATTCAGCAATTGCAACACACACCCAAGAAACAACCTAAGTGAATTATCAATTAAGAGAGAGAATTTTATCTATCCTTAACACTAACCTAATGATTATGAATGAATGGATTATTAGTTCTAAACAGTCCTAGGGTTGATTTTTCTCTCTCGATGTATAACCATAAACTCTAAATCATAAACCCTAATCAGATTATAGAAATTACAATCTCTATATTAACAATCTCTTTAAAACCTAATTAGTTTTGAAGTTGTTTAATAAACTATTGGAAGCCTATGCAAGATCTCTCTTTGCACAATTTACCAATTTGATTTAATTCTTATTCTATTAAATCACCTAACTTTTATTAGCCCAATTTAATTATTTTTCATTCGATTCACCTCTAAGTTTATTATTGAATTATGCACGTCTAGAATTAAACCACAACAAATCCAATAACACATAAACAATCAAATTTCATTAATTCAAAGGCAAAACTCCGAAGGTGAGTATAGAACATCTCAACATTCAAAATCCTATCATTGAACTGTTATTTCCAATTCTATACAGTAATAAAAATGTAAAATAAACAAGAAATATGATCTGAATAGGTTATGGGAGGCAGCGACATCAGGAAACTCCTTATCTGGGAAGTATGTCGATTCCACTTCTTTTTCCTTCTCTTTCTCAATCTCTCGACGAATTCTCTCTAGGGTTTCTCAAAAGCGGCTGATGCAAAGCTCCCTCTGCTCTTTGTCTTATTTTTTAAATATCCTTTATATTTTGAGCAGCCCTAGGGTTTTTTCGGAGTCTAAAAGGTTCGAAAATTTCCTTAAAACTTGACGTTTTTTAGTGTTTGCATGTCTGTTTGATGTAGGCCACAATCATGGGCCACATTCGAGCCTTCTGTCACGATCGTGGCACGCAGGCCACAATCGTGCACCATGTCCTAGGCTTCTATCACAATTGTGGGCTAACTCTGGTGCTTCTAACATGATTGTGGCCTGTTGTGCCACGATCGTGGGTTGTTGTTTCAGCCTAAATGTCTCCAAAACTTTTTGTTCTTCGATGTTGACCCTGAAATACTAACAAACACATCAAGGTATCTTAAAAATATAATATTTAAGCTCAAAGACTTGCACTAATCCATAAAAACACTTAAAACACAAATAATTAACAAACTAACACAATTCTAACGTAAACATATACTAAATGATTGAGTTAACAATTAAAGACATATCAAACTAAGCCCTAAAATATGATGCAATTTACACTTATCATTGGTCTAAATATTTGATTTCATCGTCATCAACAGTTTTAGCGGGTTTAAAATTTTCACCAGAGATAAAGCTAAAGAAGATGGCCTTTCATACCTTGCTACTACAAATCATAGTTACTGTCATCAAAAATAATACTGATGGGTTACAAGAAAAACTGAGGAGCATGTTAGAAATTTTTAGAAGCCATTAAGGTGGAGAAAAAGAACAAAGCAGGACAACAAATTAAATTTTGATTTGGAACTTAAAGATAGAGGTAGATTGTGGAGAAACTAACTATAAAACTGAGTTTTAGAGGTCCAAAAATATTAGGAACCAGTTTAAGAATACAAAGTACTAGTCTAGATAACATTGAACCTAGTTCGTGAAAGAAATCAAACCGGTTCAACCTAAGGAAGTTTACCAAATAGAGCATCGATGTTAAACCAACATGTGAGAGCGCGTTTGGCAGTCAATCTAATTCTGACTAGTGGAATTTAAATCATTTAAAGATGAAAATCACAAAGGTGGTCCCAAATTAGTGTTTGAGAGTCTGGAAAGAGACATAAAAGCTTGACCAATAAAGGAGAGACAAGAATATAGTAGACAAACCAAAAGATAATTGTAAAACTAAAAGCTTGAGAAATTAATGAGGCTTTGTTACCATATTAGCATAGACAAAAATATGATAGGACTCCGATATCATATTAGCATGAACCAAAATTTAATAAGGCTCTGATACTATATTACAATAAACCAAAATTTATTGGATCTCTAATACCATATTAGTAAAGATAAGATTAAAAAATTATATATATATTGTGTGTATGAAATAAAGAGTGAACGTTTTGGGTATAGTATACAATAAAAGAACATGAAAAGAAGGAAAATATTGCAAAATAATTACAAGATATTTCAAGGCATAATTACAGAAATTATTGCAGAATGTTATAATTATTGCTGAATATTTTTGTTTATGCTAATAATGTATCAGAGCTTCATTCAATTTTCATTTCTCTTTGCTCAACCTCTTGTTTCGCAATTATGTTTTGGTTGGTCTGTTCTATTCTTGTCTCTCCTTTACTGTTCGAGTTTCTACGTCCCTTTCCAGACTCTCAAACACCAAATTTAAGACCATCATCGTGTTTTGCATCTTCAGACGATTCAAATTCCACTTGTCAGAATCTGATTGGCTTCCAAACGCACTCTCACACGTCGATCTAACGTCGCTGCTCTGTCTGGTCAGCTTCCTTGTATGTTCACCGGTTAGTCCTCTTAAGACGTACTATAGCCGTACGTGAAACCATCGTTTTATTGTAATTGCAGAATGAAAACAAAGTTGATATGGCCATTATAATTTTCTTTTGAGGGTTAATTACTGATAATAAGTTCAACATCGTTTGTTGTTATCCAATACGTTACAAAGTCAACTTAATCAAGTCAAATTCCTCGTGATTAGTCCGTCTCTTACGTCAACTTGTACATTCGAGTATCTGTTAATATGCGTCGCTGGTCACGCCAATCGATTATTGAGCTCATAGTTGTAGCTTAAGAAAGACAAAATAAAAGAAGGATCGTATATATCACAGCATATAGGTATAATATGATATGTAAAGCAATATCTGGTTTTTTTTTCTTTTATAGTGGGAAACTTAGAGTAAGATCAAGCCATCTTTTGCCATATTTTGACAATTACTCCGGCCTTTACTTTTTAACATTTGACCATTTAAGTGAAAAAGAATGTGAAAGGAAATGGGCTGAAGGCCATGTACAGACGTTACCAAATCCAGCCATTTCAGTAATTATGTAAACTTGGAATTTGGAAAAGAAACATCAAGTCATCAAAAACCAAATGACGTTTTCAAGATTATCTTGGTGGATAGATTCAAAGCTCTTAGAGGAAAAAGGTCTTTACAGTTAGCACTCTGCGAGGACAAAAGCATTACAGATACTAATTTTGTGTTTGACAAATCCAAGTATGAAGAACAACTATGCTCTTCCACTGCCATACAAAACAAAAGCAGAATGTTATACAGTCTGACAGGATTAGGGTCTTGTGATTGGTAACACTTGAACTTGATCCATTCATGTCTAGCTAATTGGCTTTTTCACGAGTTCGGTGCTCGCTTCAACTTTTATAAAGCTTTTCCTTAAAGAATTTGGGTCAACATATTCATATTTTATTTATTTTCTTCTGGAATTGTGTGAGGACCTTGGGAGTGGGGAAACCTTTGTCAATATGATGTCGGGTTAGGACAACGATGGTGGGAGTGGTACCAACGTCAACCAGCTAATAGACTTTTAACCGATTCGACATTAGAAGACGACTAGAGATTTCATATTATGGAGTGGATCTTGACGACGACATTAAGGATTAAAAGAAGAAAACCTTCAATATTTCACAAGTGAGGTGGTTGTCAAATATTTATACTGGAAAAAAGAAATGAGGTGAAAGACTTTTATAAGCATATGAAAAAATATTAATCAATTCCTAATCAGTTAGTTTTGAACTTGTGATTTTCTTAAACTTACATTAGAGTTGTTAAATCAGTATAGATTTGGTCATTACAAGTAAGATCTTTAAAAAAATAATGTCTATGTTATTACATGTGTAAGTGAGGTGACTTAATTATCTCTATAATTTTTTGAAGTCTTGATAAAATCCTTAGTTTGGAGAAATTGTTTAATGCTTATGAAAGTAATTGTATTTAATGTTTAGATCTTAGTAAGGTTTGGATTAGTTGATTATATTATAGAGTCCAATATTCAGACAAAACTTAACATTATTTAGTGTTTTAAGCATAACTTTTTATAAGAATATTAAGTTGCAATTGTTAGTTTATACCCTTACAGTCAATCAATTGGATGCAAACTAATGTATGGCATTATTTTAATTAATAAAAAGGCTTTATTTATCTTTAAGTATCAATTTAATTAATGTTTTCTGTTTTAATACTAAAGGTAAAATCTTTGGAATAATTGCTGTGTAATTGAAATTATGATAAGATCATAATTATGATATTCAATTTACACTTATGTATTATTCCTCAATGTTCTTAGTTGTACTTTCATCAAGACGGGATACTGTTGAAACGGTAAATCTAGCATACATTATGTTTCTTTCTTATAAAAAAAGTAATTGATCTCATAAATTAAAGTATGAAAATAATTAAACTAATATGTGGGTGATTATTAGAGAATCAGTCACTAAACTAACTCGATTATAAGAATTCCGAATGAAATATTACTTATATGTCTGTGGATTATCTCATAATGATGATTGTATAATTAATCTTCAGACTTGAGATTATCAAGGTATCTCGTGTAGGAATTATTTGATACTACTTATGAATCGTTATAGGATAATTCAGTCGGTAGTAATTAGATACAGTATGAACCATATGGAGATAATTGAGTAAGTTAATATAGGATTCGTCACTCTAAAGTTATCAAAGGGAATATTCTACTGTTCTTGATTAGTAATGATTTGTGAAATTCTCTAGCCAAAGTGAATTGATATTTAAAACAGTCATTTTTCAAATTTAATTATAAATAAATCACTAATTAGCAAAAACGAACATAATTGGACCAAAAAGAGTAGACACTATATCCATATTCTGTCCAATTAGAATATTTGTAACATCTCCTCACTTATGGGAAGGGTATATTGGTAATTTAGAACGGTTTAAGAGTGTTAAACATTGCATTGACATATTCATGCATTCATATATGCACATGAATAGCAAATAGTGAATTTTTGCACATGTAAAT
>JANQBM010000009.1:15619632-15636876 GCA_025594535.1 Erythroxylum domingense | reverse complement strand
TTGTACTCAATGGTGGAGTCACAGAGCTTCTCCACCTTTAACTAAAGTCTCGCGGTCAAGTCTTGAAAATGGAGTCGCTTTAAAACTTGTGAGGGAGAACTTTGCAGTTCGTAAAGGATCCTGCCAAACTCAAATCCTGATTAGTCAGTTGCTCCTATGACATCAGATACTGGGTGGTCTACACCAAAAAAAATAAATCGCTTTCTCGTGATATTTAGGGTCAATCTTGCTGTTTTATAAGTTTATATCTATTTATTTAGTTAATGCTACAAGAATAGAAAAAAGAGCAATAATTAATCTTACCAAAAGAATAGAAGTTTACATATGAATTTTCAAGCTATTGAGCTGATGAGTTTGTTTTCTACTTCTCTGTCCTTTTGCATTTATTGTTTAATGGCTACATGATAACAATCTATGATAAGCTTGGAACAAAAGACTGATTTGTTAATTGATGAAGATTCTTCACCCCCTACTCCTACTATAGTGGCAAGCAAAAGACATATACTTTACTCAGAGAAAGGACACATGTAGATCAAAGCTTTGTAAACAAGAAGACTAATCACCTCCTCTAAATCTATTGGAGGCCTCCCAAGGAGACTTTTCCATATGTAATGCAAACTACAATATTTAAACTGAGTCAAATACGAGTTTATGTTCTCGGACTTTAAAATTTTAGGTTAAGTAGTGTTAAATTGTTAATTAAAGAGGAATGAATTAGGCCACCCTGTCATGAAACTGGGATAAGCCATGAAATGAAAATACCATTTCCTTTCAATTAAACTCCCAAGGAAAATCATCCATGCCCTTTCTTCAAAGTACATCATAGAACGCTTACAGACACGTTTTTAATAAATATTATTGCCTTTAGACCATGTTTAAGAAAAGAATGTGGTTTACTCATTCAACCCAAAACATATCTTGTTTAGACTCATATAATTAGAAACAATTCATATACTGTAGAAAGCAAACCTAAGTGTGAAAAGCAGACATAGGGGCAGTGTAGAAAGTGGACTTCCATGTCATGTGACCCTTTAAGCAAGAATGTCTTTCTCGTCCCTACGTATATAAGGACCCCTTAGAGGAATAATGCATGGCCAAATCTAAACTCATAGATGCCCTCTCTCTCTCTCGCTCTCGCTCTCTCTCTCTCTCCATCTTGTGTATAACAGTTGAGGGGAATTTCGCCTGGTTCGATGTCATTCATTTGAAGCTCATATAGCTGTTGATTAACTGAATGATTTCGGACCAGGCTTCATTCCCCCCAACCACGTGCATCTGATTGGCTTTTGCGGGGTCTAACATATGAATTTTTTTATCTTTTGCTCGTGTACCGAAGAGTTTAACCTTATATATGGTTGTATCAGTGACATTTCATTCATCTTCAACCCTGGTTTTGTTGCAGAACTGAGAAATGCTAGAAAGATCAGTTCATTACTATCTCCTGCTTCATAAATGTCGGCCAGCTATAAGTATTTACTCTTCATTTCATGATCAGGAATAATTAGAATGAAGATAGAAAGTAAAAGAAACGGGGAGCGCCATAGATATGAAGTAATGATACTTCAAAGAGGCAGCTGCAATTTTGAGGTATAATCTGGATTCCTGTCTCTTTCAATGAGCTTAGTTTGATAAGTTACTTTGACGAATATAGTCATGTTAATCTATATATCTGACTCTAAAACTAGGTCTTCCATGTCTTTTCGGGTTAGTTCATACAGCTTTTGCTTGAAGAAATTAACAACAAATACGTGTGCAAGTTTTGTACTACGACTACTAAAAATTGCATGTGTGCGTGTGACAGGGAAGTGAGCTTTGAGTTTTACCTGTTATTTTGTCTTGTAAGGATCATCTTATCATAGCCTTTAGTTTGTGCATGCCAAACTCTTCGCTCCAGATGGATCAGAAATTAACTATTGTGGTATTACTCCGAAGCCCAAAATTCATAGCTACCATGGAAAATAAGTTTTACCTGTGAAGCTCATAAATACAGGTGGGTCATATCTAGCGGAGGTACTTCCATGGCTGCAAGTGTATAGAACTACTATTCCAATATCTATATATCTCTGTGCGTCAAGAAGCTTAAAGTGAACAGGCGGTTCTTTTAGTACAGACATGACATGACAACAATATAAATGTCTGTTAGTGAAATTTACCGTCAAGGATTCTTCTGGTGATTCCACGTGGAAAGTGGAGGCCAAAAGTTGGAGTCAAAGAGTACTCCCTTTGTCGGGACGAAGACTGGAGATATATATAGTATTGTTGCGTTTAACATTTATATGTGAGCAAGAGTCATAATCGTAGTATTCCCAAGTATATATTCTATGCTTAACCTACATATTGCTAATGTGAAAGCACAATACTTTCTACATTCGTTAGATATGATATGAAAACACTAAAAGAGATAAAGGAAGTCAAAAGGCTACCAAGCAAGTTAGTCTCGCTACTTTCACCATTTTTGTTTTCCTTGTGTTGGTATTTAAACTAATTTGCATACCGAACAAGACGGATAAATCAAATGATGAGCGACTTTTATGGTCCAAGTGGCTATAAAGACTCCTTAAATATTTAAATGTTGGAAGTTTTGATTTTGAATTTTTATAAGAATTCATTATTTATTTTTAAATATTGGAGATTTGAATTTGCTTTAGTACTTGTTTAATCTTGAATTATTAATTAATTAAATAATTTATTTAGTATGCATAATAAGTAAATTATTTCTAAATAATAAAGACTATGATTTGCTTTGTGTGAGAGTTGTAATGATTATTTGTATCATAAATTGGATTCACTGAAATATATTATTATGTATATTTAAGAACTTATTTAATATATACCAAAAATACTATTTATAATTTCAAAGTTATTAAAAAAAACTGCATCATAAAAGATTTAAAAAGTACAGGATATTAGAGTTTGGTACTTAAAACTTGAAAAATGGGATCTCATACAATTCCTTAAACGTCTTTAGTGGAGCAATGATTGTGGTCCTGGAAATACATTTCTTCAAGAAGCACGAAAACCTTGGCCTACACTTCTAAGATCCATAAATCTTTAACACTTGAAGAATCTATTAAGTGACCGTTTGATTTTGATGGCCTACATACATAAGATCTACAAAACATCTACCACTTAAAAATCTTGAAGGAGCTAGTCCCACTATTTGAACCTTTACCCGATAGCCAACCCTCCGTGATATTGGCTCAAATGAGAAATTAAGGAAATCCTGGCTTCATAGTAGTTAAGAATATTGAGTACGTGGGTCTCAGTAATTGGTTTAACCAGAAGTTTAATCGAGTTTAGAAAACTTAGGACCAGGAATAAATGGATTATGGGAAAGGAGATGATACATCTATTAATAGATCCCACTCCGACTGAGTTCTTTTTTTATTGAATAAATACTTAAAAACCTACGTCAACCATGAAAAATCGTTTCAGTTTAGTATTGTGATATGTGAAAAGCCATCTTATGCTGATTTCTTTGAACATTAAACATTTTCGTAAAAGGACGATGATATATGTAGTTGCATATGACAAGTTGAGGAGAGGGCTAATTACCCCTGCATGCCATCAACCACAGTAAACTGGACCTGCGTGATCAGCAAAACTGTAGCTACGTCATTGATGTGGGACGTGGAATTGGAGTGATTTGAGTATAATACTGTTGTCTACCATATCTTTTGGTGCCCATTTCCAGATTCCTTTAAACTCTGACATGACAATTAAAAGGTCATGCATGATTTGGAAAAAGAGGAGAGGGTAGTTAGGTAAAGCAAAAATTCTTTTGAAGAATTGTCCGCCTCTTTTCGCATAAAAATGTCTTTGAACGGGGAATAGATTCCAAGGACCACTACTTGAATAGCAGATAACCTTACTACAGTTTGCAAGGTGATGGCTACATAAAACACAACCTCCTTATCAACTCCTTACCTTACATAATCTACTTCTGCAACAACGAAAACCTGTTTCTACAATCTCCACCAGAATATTATCAGCCTCTCAAGTATGTTTACAGGACTGGCTTCAGAATCTACAACTCTGCCTAATACAAGCTCTTGTCACTTGATTGTATTTCGTATCTCTGATGAAAAGCACGAGGATTATCCATAAGACAATTAGTCCACGACTGCAAAATATCTTAACCTAACAAATATTAGAAGTACAAACTTCTTATTTCCCAATATCACTGTGCAATGTCCCTAAATCAACATGCATGTGCTATCGTGAATTTGATAAAGACATATAAGCCTGCAGCTTTACCTGAAGCTCATGCTCACGCATATTGCTTTCACTACTGACCACAGGCAGTGAACCAAGAGTTTCTGACTATGCCTATTCAGAGAAGTAGGACATCCATATGTCTGCTGGCAACTCTGAACTTCTTTTCATGCTTAAAGTAAGGTGACATTTCGCTAAACTTCATTATCTCGTCTGTAGCTGAATTCGAAATCTAATTTTTCTCAAGAGAGAGCCGCTAGCTACAATAAGTCTCAGATACCTCTTTCAGTAAAAATAAATCAATGCTTTATGGCGATGATTCCCATACATGAACGTAATAAGCTACCCGCCTACTATCTACACAACAATCTTCATCAGATGGGAAAAAGAAGTTAGCAATTGTCCTCATTTCCGGTTCACAAATAATCCAGCTTGATGATATAAACGATCTAACTAGTATTAGTAGCCTACGTATAAAACAGTAAACGCATTCACCTTTTAAGGTTTGGAATATAGTCCCCCATCTCACGAACTAATCCTGTGGGCATACTTTTTGTTAATACGGAAACATCTTATTCCATCGGTGCAAGCAAAAGTATTGAATCATCTAAACCGTGCAAGCTGACATTTAACTAAAACACTGCCGCTAAATATATTCTCTCAAGAGACAAAAGAAGTATGGTCCATTCAGATTTAGAAAGAAAATCAATTACAATGTCCACATTATTGAATCACCTCTTTGAATGGACAATATCTCTTCAACTTTCAATTTTGCTGATTTTTCACCTTATTTCCACGAAACAAAGCTTGGATATGTTGACAATAACTCGACGTCGAGTTCCTTGACAAGTGGAGGTAAATGATTAGACATTTGAACTCTTAAACAGAATGAGGCATTCACCATTACATGATTACATCTTATCTAACATTCTACTCTATTTTTTTTTTTTTGGCCAGAATAAGATATTGACTATTATGTGATCTCGAGTAATCCAACGTTCCTCTCTGCATTTCTTTCTCTTTGGGTAGAATGGGAAATTGACTAATGCAAGATCACGCCTTATATAACAACCTTCTATATGCAAGATTTTGAATAATTTTCTATTTTATTTTATTTGTATTTCCTATTTTACTCAATCTCTTTGATTCCTTTCGTATTTTATTTAGAACTCTTTTTTAAATGAATTAGAATTATCATATTTTATCTAGAACTCTTCCTAAGATAAATTAGAGTTTCCCACTTTGTCTAGAACTCTTCCTAAGATGAATTAGGATTTATGTAAACCTAACAACTTTTGAAAGAGATTAGCATAATTCTCCAACAACAAATTTTCTTTTCTTTTTGATAATTTTTATCTTACATATCTTATATTGCAATTGTATTTGTTTATCTTTTCTACTGAATCAGGTGGTATCAGAGCTATGAATCTCATCAAGCTTGTTCTTTCTAACAAGGACAAATAATCTTGATGACAATGTTCAAGGATTACTCGATGTTTAAAGACGAATTTAAGAACATGGGATAACTATTCGCAATATTGAACAACAATTGGCTACAATCACGGGGCAATTGCAGATATTAATGTGAAGCGACAATAACCTAAGATTTGGAAAAATAGCTGACATGAAAGTTACACTTACACGACATCAAATTCTAACACCTTTTATAAGAGCTGGTGAACCTAGCAATGATAAGGAAACTATCCCGAGAGAAGATTGTCGTACACAAAGTGGGGGTGATCATGAGTACAGACTAAAGGTAGATATTCTATCCTTAAGTGATGACCTTGATATAGAAGCCTTTTTGGATTAGTCAGAAGAAGTAGAAGATTTCTTTAATTATACTGAATTTCTAGATGAGAGGAAGGTAAAGTTAGTTGCTTATCGGCTTAAGGGATGGTTGTTGTTTGATGGAATCAGTTGAAGGAGAATAGCAAAAAGAGGGGGAGCTCTAGTGTCTACTTGGGAAAGGATGAAGCAATTATTTAGAAGACGATTTTTGCCTCTAGATTATGAGTAATATTTTTTAGACACTTATCACAATTGCATTCACGTAATAAGACTATTTATAAATATATTGTTGAGTTTCTAAAATTGGCAACCCGAAATAATTTGGGGAAACTCAAGCCACAACAAGTTGCTTGATATTTAAGGGGATTGAAGCTAATAATTTAGGATACAATTGGGATCCAAATGGCTTTGAATGGTCATAAATCAAGGAATTTGGCTATGAGGACTAAGATGCTAATCAATGAGAGGTCATAAGATTATAGGAGAATGGGAAATAATGAGAGATGAGTAAGTGAAAAAGGAAAAGAAGTTGTTAGCTCCACTCAGGGAAATAACAATAGTGAAAATTCTTAAAGATGGGAATAAGGTCTGGGCTTGCCCCAGCCCTACTTAAAGTTAACAACACTGGGCCCCGGTTGACCAAGCCTTAGGATCAATTTTTTCAAAAAGTTAGACCTAGGGCCGACCTTGGAGACTCAGACTGCCTAGGCCCAACTTGATTCGATACTTATAAACGACATCATTTTTATTTTTTAATTTAAAAAATAGTTCGGGCAAAGCCAAGTCGGGCTTGAGCTTAGGCTAGGTTGCTTTAGGCTTGTCGGGCTAGGGTTCAGGCCTCTTGTCTAGGGCTCGATAGGACATTAGGTCGGACTTAGGCCTAGGTGGGCCTGGGCCGACTCGACCCATTTTCATCCCCAAAAATTATAGTAAACAAACTACACTAGCTACTAAACCCACTAACCTTTATATTGAACTAGCCCTTTTAAAGTGCTTTAAATGTGAAGAACTAGACCATCATTCTAATGGATGCTAAAGCAAAAATTTGTCAACACAGTAGAGAAAGTAGCGAGAGATTCTGAGGAAAATTTGTATAGAATAATGTTATGAATATTGTATCATTATCAGTACTAAATTTAGTTATAGTATGGTACAGTACTAGTATAGACATTACTGGGTATGGTTTCAAGTAATTGTTAAAAATTATACAATAGTTCTTGAATTTTATTTATATTTAACCTTAATTTTTAGTTTTTGTTTTTGTTGTTTAACATTAATATTAAATTTTAACTTTCTAATAAACAAAACATGTAAATCATCTAATTTTTAAATATAAGTATGTTAAGATTATTTAGATATCAATTAAATAAGTATATTTTATTTATTTTGGTATTAATTTTTATATTTGAGATAAGTCTTATATTCTAATTTAATAGTTAGATTAAAAAATTAAAATATCTATTTTAAAAAAGAAATACCATAACAAGTTTTATTATATAAAACAAAAATTGTATTTAAATAATATGGTAGAGCGTGGAGACTGGAGATTGGAGAATGGAGACTTGGAGAAGATAGATTAGTGTGAATCAATTAAAAATTTAATAGGGGGATGGTAGATTTGAGGAGTTGGAGATGTTGGCTAGGGCAGATTGGAGGAACTAGAGGTTAGACTGTTGGAAACATGATGATGAAGGTTTTGGACTCTAGAGACACTGGTGGTTAGTGATTGGTGGTTAATGGCTAGATCTTCTCTTTTTTTATGGTTGTTGTCTTCTCTCTTCAATGGTGTTCTTTCTTCAATCTTCTCCCTTATGCTGTAACATCCCACTATCATAGATTATGTACCCAAATATCCAGAGGACATTCAAGTGCATATCCTATGACAATGGCATGTTAAAGCAAACATAATCTCTTAAATGGAATCATAAAGAATACACAATACTTAAAAACCTCAACTCTTCATTTTATTCATTCACAAAAGTTTACATTGTAGTCATTAAAATAAATATTTACAATAGCAAACATGAGAAAGTTTACAATCCTTTATACAAAAGTTCTACATGTCAAAGAAACTACATAATACAATCTACAACTCCTCTGATGTCAACTAACAAACCTTTGAGCCATATCTTAATCCAAAACATTCCTTTAGAAAATCTTAGGAACTAGGTCTCTTATCTAGTACCTGACAAAACCACGTTATAATTTTTGATGAGTTTTGTAAACTCAATGAGTGAACCATCATTAATGGTCTCACTCTAGTCAAATACACAGATATCACACAACCAACTAATTTCACAATGTTTTCCATCTCAATCAAACATAATGAATGTCACACATTTCACATACATTCTTTCAGAACATGTATAACCCAATCAATCACATTATCATGGCATATCACTTTATCATCACAATTTTAGAAAAGGTTTTATAATCATAAATATACAAATGAAAAAACATATGAGACTCCAGATTTATTATTAGTTGTTGTGACTGAGTTTCAGATACAGATATGGATATTGTCCCATTACGGGCTCATTCAAATACAGAAATCACGAAGCAGAGCTCCACGTGCAGATAATAGAATTCTAAGCTTATAGCTCTTACAGACTGGCTACTCCGATCACAACGTCTTTATCTGAACATGCATTTAATGTAATGCATCAAATCATAGAATATGTCATAAATAGCATTCGCTTATGATGCATAGACATAATCTCACATTCATCAGACCTCATTTCGACATTCAACTTTTGTTGAGTATTCAGAAATCATTCAGAATTCAGATGCAAACAAAACACTTCTAATACATTCCCAAATATCAATCTCCTCGGACCTTAAAGTTCAGAATTATCACAACCAAGTCATTAACAGTTTAATATAAGGGAATTAAACAGAAACATAAATAAATAAATCCTAATGAAATCATCTAGGTTGACTCACAGTAAGCTCTGGTATATGCTATTGCCTGGATGATCTAGCAATGTCGGAATGATGGTGTACGTCTTGAGCATCTAAATACATATTCCAAAATTGTGCACATTACTAACTTGATCAAGCAAATACATATTCAATTATGCACATATATATGTGCCATGTTCAATGCATGCTCAATGACTTTCGTAGGTATGTTTCCTTAATCACAACTTATAATCATTCAAACTTTATACTAGAATATGTCTTGTCTACATTTAGGTTAATACCTTAAGTACACTTAATTATGCTCAATTCAATAATCATACATTTACTAACTCTTTTCTAGCATTACAAGTATTCACATAATTCCTAATTCTCATTCAATCATCCCAAATGCATTTTGCATAACTATTGGAATACATTTGCATTCATATGAACATCCTCATTGCTTTAACACTCTTTAAGACCAAACTTAGATACATTAATACCAAACATTCCTTCCCTTCAAAGTATAACATCAATTAACATCTTCAACTTATGTAATACTTTAATCAACTTATCAAGCTTCAATCTAGGTTCATTTCAAGTCCCAATCAAGTCCAAATGCATTATAGTTAAGTACCTCATCCTTAATTGATTCAACCATTACACAAATCAAAGATTACCATGTAAAAGCACTGCACACGATCATAGGGTACCACTCTACGATCGTGACAGAAGCTGTTGCATCTGTCCACAATTGTGGGATGGGTGTCACGATCGTGGCCTATCCTTTTCTTATACTTTTTCTAGATTTTCTCAAGACAAGTTTTGGGTCAGTTTTGTATGGCCATTCTGATATAAAAACTAAATTTTTTAGGCAATATGTTCTTCTAAACAAATGTTCCTCTATATCTTAAGTTTCTAATGAATAAAGTTCATACAATTTGGTTCATTATTCCTAGAGTTACACCCCAAATACTACAAACTATTCTTGAATAGTGACAGCACCCAGTACTCAACTTGAAGACAAATTTCAAAACACTTAAAGATATAATTCAAATTCAATTCCTCTATAAAATTGTAACCATATTCTCTTGTTTAATATAAACAAAAAATCATCCCATTTGGATATATACAGATCAAGATATGGCCAAAATACATATGTCTGTTTAGTGGAAACACTCCATCTAACATATTCTCGCACACTTCATCATCAACCTTAAATGCAATTCATTCTAATTCAAGCATCATTAATAGGATGCATTTCATGCATGGTTTCTAGGATAGTTTGCATTCATTTTACATATGTTTGTTTATTATTTGCGTACTTTTGTGTGCTTTTGTGTTTGTTATGTGTGTAGGAGACCAAAGTAAGGATTAAAGTCATAATGCAAGAGATTTGGGCTGTTTTGGAGAAGCTACGTGCTGGACGCAGATATGATATGACCATGTCATATCGGGCAAGAACTAGACAGAATTTATGGACAAGTTTTTAAGCCCAATTGTCATCTATTTTGGGCTGGATCTTTGTTGGAGCCGCAGAACACAAGCTGGGAAGCCAGAATGAAGAGTCTTACTTAAAGACTAATTAGAAAATATCTCCTAATTTTAGCTAGGTTATGAATTGGAAAGGATATAAATACCTTATGGCATAAGGAAATCAGACTTTTATCTCTTCCTTCTCTTATTTTGAGGATTCTGCCGCTAGCCACCATTGTTATTACAGTCTTTATTTTATTTAGCTGGGAAGAAAAGATGAACTCTAGGGTATCTTGTGTTCTCATGTTAGCTATGAACAACTCAACCTTTTTCTAGTCAGGGTGCTTAGATATTCAGCCATGGATAATTTGTGAGACTATGTTATCGTGGCCTATCCTTTTCTTATACTTTTTCTAGATTTTCTCAAGACAAGTTTTGGGTCAGTTTTGTATGGCCATTCTGATATAAAAACTAAATTTTTTAGGCAATATGTTCTTCTAAACAAATGTTCCTCTATATCTTAAGTTTCTAATGAATAAAGTTCATACAATTTGGTTCATTATTCCTAGAGTTACACCCCAAATACTACAAACTATTCTTGAATAGTGACAGCACCCAGTACTCAACTTGAAGACAAATTTCAAAACACTTAAAGATATAATTCAAATTCAATTCCTCTATAAAATTGTAACCATATTCTCTTGTTTAATATAAACAAAAAATCATCCCATTTGGATATATACAGATCAAGATATGGCCAAAATACATATGTCTGTTTAGTGGAAACACTCCATCTAACATATTCTCGCACACTTCATCATCAACCTTAAATGCAATTCATTCTAATTCAAGCATCATTAATAGGATGCATTTCATGCATGGTTTCTAGGATAGTTTGCATTCATTTTACATATGTTTGTTTATTATTTGCGTACTTTTGTGTGCTTTTGTGTTTGTTATGTGTGTAGGAGACCAAAGTAAGGATTAAAGTCATAATGCAAGAGATTTGGGCTGTTTTGGAGAAGCTACGTGCTGGACGCAGATATGATATGACCATGTCATATCGGGCAAGAACTAGACAGAATTTATGGACAAGTTTTTAAGCCCAATTGTCATCTATTTTGGGCTGGATCTTTGTTGGAGCCGCAGAACACAAGCTGGGAAGCCAGAATGAAGAGTCTTACTTAAAGACTAATTAGAAAATATCTCCTAATTTTAGCTAGGTTATGAATTGGAAAGGATATAAATACCTTATGGCATAAGGAAATCAGACTTTTATCTCTTCCTTCTCTTATTTTGAGGATTCTGCCGCTAGCCACCATTGTTATTACAGTCTTTATTTTATTTAGCTGGGAAGAAAAGATGAACTCTAGGGTATCTTGTGTTCTCATGTTAGCTATGAACAACTCAACCTTTTTCTAGTCAGGGTGCTTAGATATTCAGCCATGGATAATTTGTGAGACTATGTTTTTATTTGTTTATGCAATTCAAATATTTATTTAATTCTAGTGCTTGAACCAGATTTATTATTGCTTAATTTATTGTGCAATGTCATGAGTTGTGTGATTGATTAAGTGATAAATTGCTGAATAGGATAGTATTGTCGTGGATATTATTCTATCAAAGTAGCGAATTAGTTTTATCTTGCGAACGATGTATATTGGTGGTAAAATCGATGGAATTAAATAATCTGACTAAATAAATTACGACATTTCTGAATTTATTGGTTAAGACAAGGGTCTTTTTTATTCTTAACGCAACTAGAGATTAATCTTATCAGGGCAATTCCCGGAGTTACAGTCAAAGTAAGAAAAGATTGGTTAATGAGTGTGTCACCTTTGGCTATAACTTTATCTATCTGAATAGTCTAATTTATCTTATGATGTCAATGATCGAATTTTCAGGCTGAATTGAAGAGTATCTTAGCTAGGTTTTCACCCATTGTGTTTTAATCTCATTTTATTTTGTTATTTGCTGTCCAGACCTGTTTTATGCCAATACAACATGCTCACGTCGTATTTGTCACTATAGCTCTCCTTTAAATTTCTGCATTGCTTTTATTTTTATTTAAATCTCCTGCAATATCAATTCTTCAATTTGTTATTTTCTGAGCATTTAAGTAACTCTGCATTGATTCCCTACAGATTTGACCCAATTCACCACTAGCTAACTAGTTTTTGGAGAATTGGAAATACATTTTTATTTTTGGTAGTTTGACAACCTATCAAATTTTGGCGCCGTTGTCGGGGAATTGTGTATAAAGAGTTATTTAATTGTGTTTCTAACTTCTTTTCTAGCGTTTTGTATGCAGCCTTCCCCTGCATTTTGTAGGTGAACTTTTGTTTGATCCTGAGATAGAGAAAACTGCTAAAAGACTAAGGAAGGAAGTTAGACTGCGTAGGCAACAACCCACCACAGTTCCCGTGCCACCACCAGAACAAGAATAGATCGCTCTATCTTCATCTGGGTCAGATTTCGATTCAGAACTAGACATGGCAGAGGCACATCCTGAGACACTGCGAGAGATGCTCGCACCATCTGTGAACACCCAACCCCTGTGCATTCAGTATCCGATTGGGGATGATGGGTTTGAGTTAAAGTATGCATTTATTCAGTTGCTGTCGAAATTCCATGGGTTATAGATTGAAGACCCAAATCGACATTTGAAGGAATTTCACATGATCTGTACTGCGTTTAAATCATGAGGAGTTACAGAAAATTAGATCAAGCTTCGTGCGTTTCCATTTTCTCTTGAGGGTGCTACGAAAGAATGGTTATTTTATCTACCTCCTGGTTCAATTAATACATGGGCTAACATGGCAAAATTATTTTTAGAGATATTTTTCCCTACATCTAGAGCTCCGAATTTGAGGAGGGAAATTTGTAGTGTGAAGCAGCATGATTCTGAATCTTTGTATGAGTATTAGGAAAGATTTAAGAAGATGTGTGCGAGTTGCCCACAGCATAGTATTACTGAACAAGTCCTTATTCAGTATTTTTATGAGGGATTGATAAAAGATGAGAGAAGAGTCATTGATGCTACGAGTGGAGAGGCGTTAGTGAACAAAACCCCTCAAGCTGCGCGAGAGTTGATATCAACCATAGCTGCAAATTCGTAGCAGTTTAGCACGCGCACTAACACTACCACGCGAGGAGTACATGAGGTAAGGTCTTCTAGTCTTGAATCTAAACTAGAAAGACTAACTGATTTATTGGAAAAGCAATTTATTGGTAACGCTAGCACTGTGCAACAAGTCCATAAACCTTTTTCAATATGTGGACTTTGTTTTTCTCAAGAGCACCCAACTGATGCATGCCCCACCTTGCAAAAGGATGAAATGGTAAATGTCATGGGTAATTACAACAATCACAACTGGAAATATGATCCTTATTCGAACACATATAATCTGGGTTGGTGTGATCACCCTAATATGAGGTATGGGAATGGAAATAACAAGCAAGGGCAACATAATCCACCTCGACAGTACCAGCAACAATCAAGGCAAGGTAACGATGATGATTTAAAGATGTTGTTAACGAAATTTATTGAGAAAAATGATAGCAAGATTGGAGCTATTGAGACATGCATAGATCAACTAGCCTCCGCGTTGACAAGGATGGAAAATCAGGGTAGGTTACCCTCCAAACCAGAGGTAAACCCAGGGCATAATGTCAATGCTATCACACTTCGAAGTAGGAAGGAATTGGAGGCAATAGACCCGAAACAGGCGATACGATATGATCATGTCGTATCGATAAAAACAGAAAAGGTAGCCACAAACATCGAGATCGTGCGGCTTAACCCTGAGAAACCACCTTTCCCTCATAGATTGGCAAAGAAGAAGAAGGCCACTAATGATATGGAGGTGTTTAAGACTTTGAAGAAGGTTGAAATCAATATCCCCTTGTTGACTGCAATCAAACATGGTGCTATGATTAAATTTGATATTAATAAAGCAATAAATCACCAAAGTGATTATGCATCTGCTTTTGCCATAAATAGTGTTGACCCCCTTGTTGATAATTTTTTGGAGTTTTGTAGTTGTGATGCCTTGCAGGTAGCTTTGACTAAAGACTTGACAACTCCAAAGTTAGCAAACTGGGACGAAAATTGGGTGTTACCAGATCGTTTGTTTCATGCAATAAATGATCTGAATGGAAACCAGATGCAGATGGAAGAAATAATGTTGTGCAGTTCACTGGAGCCGATACGACATAACCATGTGGTATCTGCTAGAAATCGAATTTTGCCATCTGTAGTGAAACCGCCAGATATGGAGCTTAAACCACTGCCCTCTTACCTTAAATATGCATTTTTGGGTGCTAGAGACACACTTCTAGTAATTATTTCAAATGAGTTGAGTTAGGTGGAGGAAGAATGTTTGATCCGGGTACTTCGAGATCACAAAGAAGCTATGGGATGGACTATTGCTAACATAAAAGGTATAAGTCCAATGATCTGCATGCACCAGATACTTCTTAAGGATGATTACAAACTGAGTAGACAGTCATAACGTCGGTTAAATCCTCTGATGATGGAAATCATGAAAAAAGAGATTCTTAAGTTACTTGATGCAGATATGATATATACTATTTCAGATAGCAAATGGGTCAGCCCAACCTAAGTTGTTCCAAAGAAAATAGGCATTACAGTGGTTAAAAATGATAAGGGGGAGTTGGTTCCGACACGTGTTCAGAATGGGTGGCGAGTTTGCATCGATTATAGGAAGTTGAACTCTGCAACACGTAAAGATCACTTCCCTTTGCCATTCATCGATCAAATGTTGGAGAGACTTGCGGGTTGCACCCATTATTGCTGTCTAGATGGATATTCTGAGTTTCATTAAATTCTTGTTGCACCCAAGACCAAGAAAAGACAACTTTCATATGCCCATTTGATACCTTCGTGTATAAGCACATGCCATTCAGACTCTACAATGCTTCGGCGACGTTCCAAAGGTGTATGGTAAGTATTTTTTCTGACTTTGTTGAGAAAATAATTAAGGTCTTTATGGATGATTTTACTGTATATAATGATTCCTTTGCATCTTGTCTAGAGAATTTAGAGAAAATTTTGAAACGTTGCATTGAAACTAACTTAGTGTTGAATTATGAAAATTGCCATTTCTTGGTTAGTCATGGAATCATCCTAGGACATGTAGTTTTGTCCAAGGGGAATGAAGTTGATAAGGCCAAAGTAGATGTTATTGGATCTTTACCTTACCCCGTAAATATGCGGGAGGTTCGTTCTTTTCTTAGCCATGCAGGTTTCTATCGGCGGTTCATTAAAGATTTTGTAAAGATAGCTCACCCTTTGAGTTGTCTTCTATAAAAAGATGCCGAATTTGTGTTTGGTGATGCATGCCGTGGTGCATTTGACAAATTGAAGGAGAGGTTGGTTTCGGCACCCATAATCAAGGCTCCAGATTGGGATTTACCATTCGAAATAATGTGTGATGAAAGTAATTATGTCGTTGGAGCTGTTCTTGGACAAAGAGTGGGACACAATCCAAATGTAATTTACTATACATCAAGAATCGTAGATGAAGCTCAAAAGAACTACTCAACCACTGAAAAGGAAGTCTTCGCTGTGGTGTTTGCCTTGGAAAAATTCAGACCCTATTTAATGCAAACTAAAGTGATTGTGTATTCAGATAACACGACTTTGAAATATTTGATGAGTAAAAAGGATGCAAAACCTAGGTTGATTTGATGGGTATTGTTTCTCCAAGAGTTTAACATTGAGATAAGAGACAAGAAGGGAGCTAAGAATCTGGTAAATGACCATCTAAGTCAGATAAACACGAATTCCCAGTCTAAAGAAGTGGTTTTGGGTGAGTTTCTCGATGAACAGCTATTTCGGGTTGATACGACATGGGCATATCGTAACCGGTTGTTTCCAAACTTGGTCAATTTTCTGACAGAACATGGATTTCCAGAGGATTATACGAGGGCACAGCGACATAAACTAAAGAGTGAGGCCAATTATTACATTTGGGATGACCCATATTTGTGGAAGATGTGCTCGAATCAAATCATAAGGCGATGTGTACCCGAGGAAGAGATTCCTTCCATCCTTCAATTCTGTCATTCGTCAACTTGTGATGGTCACTTTGGACCACAAAGAACAGTAAGAAAGGTACTTGAATATGGATTTTATTGGCCTGATTTATTTAGAGATTCATATGCCTTTTGCAAAGCATGTGATAGATGCCAATTTACAGGTAATATTGGTCGCAGAAATGAGATGCCACAAACACCAGTTATAGTTTGTGAAATTTTTTATATTTGGGGCATTGATTTTATGGGACCTTTACCCTCGTCTTTTGGTAATCAATATATTTTACTTGTTGTTCATTATGTTTCAAAATGGATTGAGGCGAAAGCCACACGTACTAACGATGCTAAAATGGTTGTCGATTTTGTGAAAGCTAATATTTTTGTTAGGTTTGGCACACCGAAAGTTATCATTAGTGATCGTGGAACCCACTTTTGCAACCGGGTTATGGAAACATTGTTCAAGAAATATGGCGTCACTCATAGGGCGTCAACCGCTTATCACCCACAAACAAATGGGCAAGCCGAGTTATCCAATAGGGAGATCAAGAGCGTCTTGGAGAAAACAATGAACCCCTCATGCAAGGATTGGAGTGCACACCTTGAGGATGCGTAGTGGGCATATCGAACTACTTACAAGATGCCACTAGTCATGTCACCCTATCGACTAGTCTATGGCAAGACATGTCACTTACCCATGGAAATAGAACATCGAGCGTTTTGGGTGGTGAAAATGTGCAACACAAGTTATGATGAGGCAGGGCAGCAACGTAAGCTTCAACTCCAAGAGCTTGAGGAAATCCG
>JANQBM010000009.1:15551312-15619532 GCA_025594535.1 Erythroxylum domingense | reverse complement strand
CTTATCTACTATGCATGTGCATATGTAAATGCATGCATATGTCACTGTTCACTAGCAATTGGTGAGGGGATGTTACAATTACTCTCTCTCGAGTTATAATTCTTAACCCTAATTAATAATTCCTAATTTAAATTATAGAAATTGTGATCTCTCAATCCGCAATTTGTCCAAAACTTAAATTAGTTCTAACGTTATCTATTAACCTACCAGGAATCTGTGCTCAATCTCTCATTACACGACTATACTAGTTTGATTCAATTCTCTACCTATCGATTTACCTAACTCTCGTTAACCTAAATTGATTATTTTCACCGACTCACCCTCTCAGTTTATTGCCCAGTTATGAAGAATCGAATTGAATCACAATAAATTGAAATAAAACACAATTAAATCAATTTTATTAATCTCAAGAATAAATAAATCTGAAGGTGAGTTTAGATAGAAAAATCAACACTCAACAACAAATAATTCTAATCAATCTCAAATTCTGTACATCAATGAAATCGAAATAAAAACTAGAAGATACTGTTGGAATGGATCTCAGAGCCGTGACTGCAGGAAACCACCTATTCCGAGAAGTACTTCGCGTCAAGCATATCTCCATGCCTCTCTTCCTTCGTCTTCTTCCTTAATCGATTGATCTCTATCTAGGTTTTCTCTCAGATTTTAGCAGAATCTCACATTTGTGCAGCTCTCTCGGCTCTCTAATGTCTGCTGGTGGCTACTAGGTATTGTTCTATTTATTTGGTAGCAGCTCTAGATCAAACTCAGGGTCGAAACGGTCCGAAAAATCACCCAAAAATTGAGTTTTCGTGTCAACACGATATAGGGCACGATCGTGACCCTGCCTGTAACAATCGTGGCTGGCACTTTTTCCTTTTTGCCAAGATCGTGGCCTAAAATGCACGATCATGGCCTGACTTGACGCTCTCTGTCACGATCATGGCTCTCGGTGCACGATCGTGGCCTAGCTGCCTCTAGCTCTTCCTTTTCTAACATAATCGTGGCCCATATGAATGATCGTGGCCTATATGTTTTAGGCCGAAACTCTTTAAATCTTCATTGTTCTTCCCTGTTTACCCTACAACACTAGCACACACATCAAGGTACTTCAAAAATATACAATTTAAGCTTAAAGATTCAAACTAACCTATAAAAACACTTAAACATAAAATCTAATCTAATTAAGCCCTAAATTCATACTCAACACTCAATTTAACACAAAATGCATAACAAATTAAACCCTAAAATATCATACAAAACACTACTATCAGGTCATATAAACATCTTCATACAGATCTCCATTCAAGAAGGCGATCCTCACATCCATTTGATTGAGTTCCAAGTCAAAATGAGCAACTATAGCCAAGATGATTCGCAGTGAATCTTTGGTAAAAACTAGTGAAAAGGTTTCTGAACTCAATCCCTTCTCTCTGGCTATAACCTTTAGCTACAAGTCTAGCCTTATACCTTTCTACTTGTCCATTTGAGTCATGTTTGATTTTGTAAACCCACTTGCACCCAATAGGTTTGCAATCTTTAGGTAGTTCAACCAACTCCCAAACTCCATTTTGTGACATGGAACTCAACTCATCTTCCATTGCATTCATCCATAACGCAAATTGAGGACTATTTATGGCTTCTTGAAAACTGATTGGTTCGGTATTATCTCCCACATCGAACTTATATTCCTGCAAATAGACAATATAGTCATCAGGAATGGCAGGTCTACGTGTTCTTTGTGATTTCCTGACAACAACTTCATCATCCCCAGCATCAATGACTTCATCATGTGCTTGATTCTGAGGTTCATCATGAGATTTTACTAGAATTTGTTCAATCACAGGGTCATCAGAAGGAGCAGAAAAGAAGGGTACAGGGACTAGAATGTGTTCTTCCCTGAATACAATTTCTCTTGACCTTTGACTTGAACCAAATTCATCTTCAAAATAGACAGATCTATCTGATTCTATAATTCTGGTCGTGTGATATAGGCAATAGAATCTAGAACCCTTTGATTTGACGGTGTACCCTACAAAGTAGCCACTAGTGATTTTCGAATCAAGCTTCTTAGATTGCGGATTATAAGGCCTTACCTCTGCTTTGCATCCCCAAACATGAAAATGATGCAAGCTTAGTTTCTGACTTGACCATAACTCATATGGAGTTTTTGGGACTGACTTGTTAGGTACTTGATTCAAGATATAAGCAGCTGTCTTCAATGCCTCACCCTACAAAAAGTCAGGCACACTATAATGAATCAATATACACCGCAACATATCAAGAAGAGTGTGGTTTCTTCTTTCAGCGATTCCATTCTACTGAGGTGTTCCTGGCATTGTATATTTTACTTCAGTACCACATTCTTGCAAGTATTTAGCAAAAGGCCCTGGATTCCTTCCATTCTCATCATAACACCCACAATACTCTCCACCTCTGTCAGAACTAACTACCTTGATTTTCTTCCCCTTTTGAAACTCAACATTTGTCTTGAAAATCTGAAATGCTTCCAAAGATTCAGATTTTTCACGAATGAGCTCCACATGACCATACCTGAAAAAAGCATCAATAAAAGTGATAAAGTATTTATAACCACCCATAGCAAGTGGAATAAATGGTCCATACACATCAGTATGAATCAATTCCAACAATTCTAAACTCCTGTCTGTTTTTCTTTTTCTAACCTTGGTAGTCAACTTTCCTTTAATACAATTAATACAGGCAGTGAAATCTGAAAAGTCAAGATCTTGAAGTACACCATCTTTTACCAATCTCTTTATTCTGTCTCTAGAAATATGGCCTAAACCTTTATGTCATAACATAGAAGATTTCAAATTCAATCTCATACGTTTGGAACCAACAACGGTATTAACAGAAGAGGAAGAAGCAATAGTAAAAACATCATTCAACTAAAGTTTGTATAAATTTTTACATAAAATTACATTTCCCACCAAAAGGGTGTCATGATACAAATTTAGTTTTTCAGTTCTAAAAAGAAGACTATAACTTAGTCTATCCAAAATGGATACAGCAATCAAATTCCTCCTAATAAAGGGTAAATAAGTGATATCATGTAACACCAAAAGATGTTATGTATTCAACTATAGTCTAACTGTCCCAAAAAATTCAACTTTGACTTTGGTATTGTCTCTCATATACACATGTTGCTCAGAACTAGTCGGCCTTCTTCAACTTGTCAATTTCTGCAAGGAATTCGTAATGTGAATTATTGCTCCAGTATTTAACTATCAAGTATTAAAGGGCACATCAATAACATTGGACTCTAAACAAATCATCACAAAACAATTACCTTTCTTCTTTAAGTGAGGTTTGAATTTTTGGCAATCAGCTTTCTTGTGCCCAAAACTCTGACAAAGTTGCACTTCCCTTTAAAAAACTTATTCTTCTGACTAACAGAAGATGAGCCCACCTGTCCACTTCCTTTAGGACTAACAACCTTCTTCTTGAAAAGTTTTGGTCACTTGAGCTATAAAAGTGAACTTTCTCTTTTGAGAATTGTTGTAGTTTGTCATCATGGAGATGCTTTTTGCCCTTCCCTTTTTCATGTCATCTTCTTCCTTGGCAAGAATAGCAGCATCTCCTTAACAGTCCATTGCTCTTTTTGAGCATTATAGCTTGATCTGATCGAATCAAATTTATAAGGAAGAGTCCTTATCACAAATCATACCATGTAATCCTCACCAAAATCCATATCTATAGCCTTAAGCTTATGGTAACAACCCATGAACTTGTCAATGTGAGCCCTAATGTCACTTGCATCATCATAAATGGTGTGATGAAGCATGTTTAAGTACTCATTCTTCTCATTCTTTAAGAACTTCATGTACTTCTTCTTAACGACAGCAAAAAATTCCTTTGCATTATTAGCCTCAAAAATACTATCACGAATGAACTCATCCATATGATACCTCATAATTATCAAACAGCATCGGTTAGAGTATTCCCACTCCTCATAGGATTTCCTTTCCTTCTCAGTAGCATCATCAGTGGGTTTAGGTGGTGGATCAATTCTCAAGGTCAAGTCCATTCGCATAATAGTCAAATTCATCATGAGAGATTCAACCCACTACTTGTAGTTCATTCCATTCAACGTCAAGACAGCAAAGACTCTCGAATTGCTTAAAGCTGAATGAAAACCAAGAGCAATAACTATGATATGCACGTTAAAACAAAATCATGCAATTTATGCTCTTTTTCTTAAAATTAATTATATCATTCATGCTATAGTTCCTTAAACAAATATAGAACTTATTCACAGGTAAGAACAATTTATTAAATATTACAACTAAATCATCAATATACTATTGAAAGGATAGAAAAATTGTTTGGTTCATAATATTTCAATATAATTTCTTCACCTTATTAAGCATCTTACTAAGTAGTAATTATCCACAGGATAATTAATTACCTGTATGGATTTTAACATTATTTTAGAGGAAAAACACAAGATTTTAAATATACATTAATATTTTAAAATTTTCTCATCATAAATAGTTTCACATGTTCAATTATACAACAGATAAAAATAAGCATTTACTATTGTCAACAAATAATCATTTTTATGCCACAATAAAATTGAAACAATTAGAATTATCAAACAAAAAATTGCTGATTAATTTTGTGCATAAACATACGAAAAAATGAATTAAAAATGGAGCAAAAAATGAAAAATTGGATGAAAAGGACCTTGTACGCTCTCCATGGGCACTGTGTAGAAATTTTTTTTGAAATTTTTTTAAAATAAAAATTTATGTATACAGAGTTATGTCAGCAGGTCGACCGCGCCTCGGGACAACGCCGTCCAACTGGGTCGGTGGGTTGACCCGCGAGTGTGCAAATCTAACCTGCCTGCAACTTCCTCTCCCGACCTCAGTTTTCAACGATTTTGGAGGCATTTTCTTCCATTTTTAACGCTCTATGGATTCCCCATATCCATTTCAACAAAAAGTGCTCCAAAGTCCAAAAATATTAAACATTTCGGCAATTATCGAAACACTAAGTTTTTCAAAAAAACTCACCCAAAAAATCATGATTCTTTGTCCAAAACAAAGGTAAAAAGCAACAACAACAACCAACAACATTTTTTGAACCTCACGCATCATTTCGAAGTTATTTACACCAAAAACGATTTGAAATTAAAACGGTTTTGTACAAAAATGAGCCCTAAAATCAAATGACTATGGAGCTCTAATACCAATTGCTATAAACACATATGCATTCATCAACATCACATAGCTAAGATCTCATTTTATTTAGAACATAACAACACAATATGATTAAAACATACCTTCAATAGTTAGCAAAGTGTCTTAGTAGATTCTCTCCATCATTTACCACAACCTATCAAAATAACACCACCTGGTGCAATAAAGAGCCAATAATAAAAGATATTATTCTTTTTCACACCTATACACCATATATTCACACAATCTCACCATATGTTAAATCTTATAACATATTCTACACTAAGGGGTAGAATAGGATAATTGTGTCATTTTAAGAATGTTATAAATTATAATTTAATGGGCCAATATATAGTTATTAGGGTACTATCATATGCATCAAATGTAATTAGTAAATTATTAACCATCCCATTATAGTTATTAAACATACCATCCTATTATAGTTATTTAACATCCATTAGGCAATTCGATTAATAGTTATACATATGGAATTAATGTTGCGATTATATTAGTCCACATATTTCTAACATTTGGCTCTCACGTGCCCGTGGTTCTTTTGAGTAAGCAACTCTGGTAACAAGTTCATTGGTTATTTTCATCCTTGGATAGTGACAGAATTTACAAACATCAGGTGATACATCTCTTCCTACCATCTTTACAAATTCTAATTCATCTTAGGAATTATGTGACAACGTGGTCATTTATACCATGTCTAGGAACCGAGATCTAAGTACTACACATGGTCAAAAATCAGTTAGCTACATATGTCGTTATTTGATTGGAGTCCCAAAACAAATATAACGAATAACATGCAACAACGAAGAAAGAATAATGGCAAACTTGGTTCCCATGTCCCCAACATTGAATCCATCTGAAAATTCTTCCTCCTGGAGTTCTGAAACATGCAAAAAGGTAAGCATTAAGAAACAAATCTCATATATCACGTTGTTCTCTTAGAGATTGAGTATATTGTTCCGTTCTTCATTGAATTTTTCTTCTCTTTAGATCGTAATTAACAATAAGCCAACTTTCACACAGATCCTTGTCGGGTCTTCATTTGGTATAATCATAGCAGGAGCAGTACGTTACCGTATCAAAAAGGTAAGGAATCAGAATATCATCCCACGATTAAGGCCCTCCCGAAGAGGTCATGCTGAAAAGCTTGAAGGGTTCCCTCATTATGTAGGTAATGTACCTTAGTATGCATGAGGAAATTTTTATTTTTTTTTACATTATGCTTTTGTTTCATTCAATAATATACTTTTTACGTTATGAGATTTTTCATGATCACATTACAACTAATTTGTCCTTAATACGCACATGTTTTCTGGCTTAATTATAAGCGTAGCTAGGCAAATGGGAATAGTCGACAAGAGACAATGTCCACAGCTTAACAAGTTGGCAGCTGAGTATATCAAAAAATGTGAAGGGTGCGAAGAAGATATGTTTTCATTCTTTGCTGAGGAACCTAATGCAGATTCACTCTTTGTAAAGCTTGTAGAGGAATTTGAAAGATGTATTCTTAGTTATTTTGCATTTCATTGGAGTCATGCAGATCTGCTGATTTCTCAGGTACATAAATCAAGATATATTCTTGAACAAAATCTTCAATCTCTTTCCTTGGCTTTAGGTGTTGTAGATGGGGATTTATTCATCAAGCTATCCAGAATTGCTTATACATTGCATTTCTCTCATTCAATGTCAGGTTTTAATTGCGGATGCAGAACCTAAAAAGAAGCTCAAGAACATTGTCATGGCAGCGACTAGGTGCCTATTGTTGTGATCATCAAGTATTGGAGTAAACAGACTTTCAGTTTTAACAAGCATCTTTACTGCTAACATCTATACTCATACAAACTTGATTCCACTCGTATAACAACTGAAGGGAATACTAATCTAGAAGCTAATCCCTCAATATCTAATTATACTTCTCCTTTTCTAGCTTAGCATCTCCTAGTTACAATTTGTAACAAGAAAAGGCATGGTTCTTGTGCTTATCATTTAGGGAACAGAGATTTGAGAGAGTAACAAAGAACTTGAAGGTAGCTAGAGTATTCAATACATTAGTGGAAGAAATGAAAGCGATGGGGCTGGTATCAACTGATGACTCTCGATGTACAGAAGTGATGGCACCAATGGCACATAGTGACAGAAGTCCAGTCCTTCTCTTCATGGGAGGTGGCATGGGAGCAGGAAAAAGTACTGTTCTTAAGGACATCATCAAAGAGTAAGAATATGGTTCCTAAACATCCATTATTGGAACAATCAGCAATGCAAAGGAAAGTTAGTTTGAACTAACAATTTGTTGCTGTGGTTTTGTATGCATTATGAAACAGACCATTCTGGGCAGGAGCAGCAGGAAATGCAGTCATTATTGAAGCAGATGCTTTCAAAGAATCAGATGTCATATACAAAGCCCTTAGCTCAAAAGGGCATGTTGACATGATCCAAACCGCTGAACTGGTAAGATAAAATGACTCTTCTACCGTTCTTTGGTCTTTATAGTCTTTCTTAGCTAGTGAACCTATTAGCACCATGCATCAATATAGCTAATACGCTAGCAAATGCAAAGTTAAATAATCAAAATAATGTATATATTTGAAAGAACTCTATGAACTGCTCATATTCTAGGTAGAGATAACAGAATTCACTTCCAAATCAAGAATATGTTACATCTTCTTGCTGACAAGATGTCCTTCCAAGGAAAGTTGTCCAACTTTATTAGTTAAAAATTTCTCCTATGGCACGTTTGTCTCCTACGGATATAGATGTTCATCGATTACTCAATATGGTCTCCTTCCTGAAATTTCAAGGGTCTGCAAGGAGTATAAGATGCTAACACAAGTACTTTCAAACAGGTTCATCAATCATCCACAGATGCAGCATCATCTCTTTTAGTGACAGCATTGAATGAAGGGCGAGATGTGATTATGGATGGCACACTCTCCTGGGCACCATTTGTTGTGCAAACCATAACAATGGCCAGAAATGTCCACCGCCGAAGATATCGCATGGGAGCTGGTTACAAGGTCGCTGATGATGGAACTATAAGTGAGAACTATTGGGAGCAAATTGACGAAGAACAGCCACTACAAGAGGGAAGCAAAAAGAGAAAACCATATAGAATAGAACTGGTTGGGGTTGTTTGTGATGCTTATTTAGCTGTGGTCAGAGGCATAAGGTGAGTGAGAGACTTTAAGACTACCCTAAATGGTCTAGCTTCAACTGTTAACAACATCAAGAACGCTCTTTCTTCCCAAGATACTGATTTGCAATATTTGAACATTGTTACAGGAGAGCCATAATGTGCAGACGAGCTGTGAGGGTGAGGTCACAATTGAAGTCCCACAAGAGATTTGCAAATGCATTTTTGACCTACTGCCAACTGGTGGACAACGCTAGGTTATATTGCACCAATGCCTTGGAAGGCGCACCTAAGGTACAATATGTTCCTCAAACTTCGTTCTATTCTAACTTCAGTAAACATTAAATCCTGCTAATAGATCTCTTAGTAGTCAATTTCACCTGAAGTTGAAATAGATTAACATAACCCACTAAACTAATTTCCAAAATAATTCTTTACTAGATTTAGCTAGGTTTAATCCACGTAGCTTATAGGTTTTGAAGCCTAATTAAAGAATAAAATTGCAGTTTCCTCAACTCAGCCACCTCAAATGCAGAACTTCTAGCATACTCTTCACGTTCTTAATAAAAACATGTAATGAAGGAATAAGATTAACGTAGAACAACTAAGAACTTGAGAAGAAATACCCATGCTATGAGATCTAGACCTGTGAAAAGATATTGTACTTGGAAGTTGTTGAAATGTTTCAATGAGACTAACAAAATAATGATTGCGAAGTTGATAGGATGGAAGGAGAGAGACAAAACTCTGCTGGTTGACCCTGATGAAATAGACTGTTTAAAAAGAGTAGGTAGCTTGAACGAGGAAGCAGAGTCAATTTATGAACTTTACAAGAGTCCAAATCCAGCTTGTGCAGCTGGTTCAATTTGGAAAGATATTGTACTGTCACCATCAAGGCTAAACATTCAAAAGGAGTTGAAGAATTCTATCCAGAAAGTTGAGAGGTCAAAATATGAAGTAGAACTCAATGGCAGATGAAACTCCAAGCTTCTTAGGATCCATGGACCAAAAGATAGAGGCTGATAAAGTTGATAATGAATTCTGAACAAAGTTTGACACCACTGAACATTTTACATAGGATGTAAAGAAAACCATGCTCGATCTTCCATGTACACCCTCCCTACCTGTTCTTTTTTGTCTCTCTGAGAGCCATACGTAGAGTTTCAGTAACTAAAGAAACCAAAACATAGAAGACAATTATGGGATCCCCCATTTTGCAACTGCTTAAGTGATTGAAAAGAGAATCTGACAAACTTCAGTTTCAACAGGACAATCCAACAACTTAATCATATCTTTACAGTAAGATACATAAGTTAAACAACTGTCGAGGTGCTGAAAAGTACCTCAAGACAATTCATCTCCACAAAAATTTACGTAACCAAAAGCAGGAATATCTGTCCTGCAATAAACAATAACACACCCAGGATTTATTAAGGACGATGATTTTCTTTTCTTCTTGAGCAACATCAAAGGCAAAGCTATCAGGATTTATGTGTAAATAAATGTATTTTTTGGAATGATCAGAACATTATTTTAGCATGATTTACCCACTTATTCTTATTGATCAACATGATCAATAGTGCCATGAATGAAGAACTAGAAATTGGAATATCCTGATCACAAGGTCGCCAATGAAATGCACAATTACAATTGTCAGACAATAAGCACCACTTCAAACCAGTGGCTCATCAGATTCACTAATTATTACTGGGAGGAGTAGACTACATGGAAAATGGTATACAGTGGAGAAGAGGTGCCACGTCAAAAGCTTCTACTAATAGCATGAATGAGCAACTTCTTGCACCAAAGGGTCAACCAATGCCAACGAAGGCTTAATTCATCAGAGATCAAAGAAGCAGAGAATTAATTGCTAACCAATGTAAACTATCAGACATGAGAAAGTGCAATAA
Organism: Erythroxylum domingense; assembly: GCA_025594535.1. Classification (NCBI taxonomy): domain Eukaryota; kingdom Viridiplantae; phylum Streptophyta; class Magnoliopsida; order Malpighiales; family Erythroxylaceae; genus Erythroxylum; species Erythroxylum domingense. The sequence continues at coordinate 15,609,273 of JANQBM010000009.1, read as the reverse complement.
TATTTCTTAAAACCATTATTTCTGGCATTTCTCAAACAGGACAAGGTAACTACTTTCTGAAAAATGAACCAAAAGCAGAAAAGTAAAAAGAACTAGCAAGGCCAACAAACAAAAATTGAATGTTCTAATGCAAATCTCAAGCTCCAATCGACAATTTCAAGTGAACATTTTTAGAAACTAATGATAATAAAACCTCTTTGTGCACATCTCATTTGACTCCATGCAATTGCCCAGTCACAAAGTTGGCAAACAATACAAATTGCCTGCCTGTGGGAATTAGAGAACAGAGAAGTTTACCGGTGGGAAGCACTTGTGGAGAATGTTTATAACAACGATTTTCCAGAGACATTATAAAAGCTTTTAAGCATCAAAGTCATAATTGCATCATGTAATAACCACCTCCAAAATCAAGTTTCATGATACAATTTCTTTAGAAATTAGATAATGGTACGTGCACTTAGCATGCACACATGTCAAGCCTTTCCATCTATGATTATTCAGTTAACGCAATATAAACAGAAACCCATATATACAGCACCAATATCTATCTATCTTCTTTAAAATAAGTGACTTACCATCAAGGGAATGATAACTCAGAATCTACAAAGGGGATGAAACAAGCTTACAACAGGTAGCAGCAAAATTAATTATTGAAAGGTCAGTTTAGCGGCTAAGCCAAATATGATAGGAACCTCAATAGAGACTGACCTAAACTAACCTTACGATGATTACCAAAAACAGTAACCTTCCCTATCCTCAGTGTTCAGCTATATCTCTTCTCATTCTCTCTCCATAACTACCTTCTAACAAACTTGCCTAAATGGCAGCTGACTCTCCTCCCTTTCCCGATTTGTTCCTACAAGTGTAGGTTTTAATGGGCTTAGTTTGTATGGACTGATTAATAGGTGAAGTGCTAACAATTCCCTCCTCCTCAATGGGCACCTTGTCCTCAAGGTGAATAGAAGGGAATTGTCCCTTAATGAAATCTGTATCCTCCCAGGTTGCTTCCCCTGCTAGTTTAGCCTTCCATCGGATAAGCCATTGCTGAATCTTTCTGCCTTTGGACTTGATGATGCATGAAGCCAGGACTGCCTCTGGCTCAACCCTTTCAGAAATGTCCACCTCTAACCCTTGAGGAAGATCTTGCTCAATAGGGTGATCACCTACCGCCCTCTTCAACTAGGAAACATGGAAAACTGAATTTAAGTTGGTTGTAGGTGGAAGTTGTAATTTGTAAACAGCCTACCTATCTTTCCAATGATTTTAAAAGGGCCATAATACCTTGCAAACAGCTTAGGACAGATGCGTCTTGCCATGGTGAGCTGTCTATGTGGCCTTAGCTTAACATAGACCAAGTCTCCTTCCTGGTACTTTACCTCCCTCTTATGAGCATCTGGAAATTTCTTCATTGAAGACTATGCACGAAGTAAATTGTGCTTAAGCTAGCGTAAAGCCTCATCTTTAACCAAGGCCAGTGCTACTGATTCCACTTGAGTCTCTCCTTGGAAGAAGTGCAGTATAGATGATGGTAGGAGACCATATACAACTTCAAAATGAGTCCTCCCGATTGAAACATTGTAATTAGTATTATATCAATACTCTGCCCAAGATAACCAATGAGACCAGTTTTTAGGTTGATCAAAGGCGAAACAACAAAGGTAGGTTTCCAAACACCTATTAACCACTTCCGTTCTGGCCATCCGTTTCTGGATGATAGGATGAACTCATCTTCAATACTATCCCTTGTAACCTGAATAATTCCTTCCAGAAATTACTTGTGAAAAGAGGATCTCTATCACTCTATGTGGAGCTAGGGATACCAAGTAACTTCACCACATCTCGTATGAACACTTCAGCCACTGTTTTAGACGTGAATGGGTCTTTTAGAACTAGAAAATGAGCATATTTCGACAACCAATCCACTACCACCATTATGACTTCATAACCTTGGGATTTGGGAAGCCTTGTAATGAAATCCATTGAAACTTCATCCCATACCAGCTTAGGAATGAGCAAAGGTTGCAAAAGACCAGCCAGAGACAACCAAATATTTGTTCTTTTAGCATGTGGCACATTTCCATACAAATTTTTGTATTGATGACTTCATTCCCAGCCAAAATAAGCCACTAGCCAACCTTTTGTAGGTCTTAAGAAAACCATAATGTCCCCCTAGACGAGAAGAATGATACTCTTGTAGTAAATGGGGAATTAATGTTGAAGTAGGGGAGAGGACTAACCTGTTCTTATAGAACAGTAAGTTTTCCCTCAAATGATATTCTGGTTTAGAGCTCGAATTCTGTCGTAAAGTTGCCATGAGTGTATTCAATTCTACATCCTCCTTGATCTCCTTCCGGATCACATCCATATCAACCCAAAATGGAGCTGAAACTGTCGTAAATAACAATTTATCTTCTTCCACTTTGGAAAGGGCATCTGCAGCCTCATTTTGCTTCCCTGACCTGTAGATAACTTCAAAATCCAAACTCAACAACTTAGCTTGCTAGCATTGCTGGTCTATTGATGGAATTCTCTGGTCTAGTAGATGCTTTAGGCTCTTGTGATCTGTGTAGACTTTGAAATGCCTTCCCATTAAAAAATGTTTCGAATGTTGAATAGCTAGCACTACCGCCATCATTTCTTTCTCATAAATAGACTTGGAATAAGTCAATTCAGCTAATGCCTTGTTGAAGGCCAATGGACGGCCTTCTTACATTAGGACAGCACCCAAACCCCTCCCGGAGGCATCACACTCAACTGAAAATTCCTTGAAAAAATTCGGTAAAGCTAGAATCGGTGATGTGGTCATTCTCTTTTTGAGTTCCTCAAAAGCAATTTGAGCTTCCTTTCTCCAAATAAACCCATATTTCTTGGTCAATTCAGTAAGTGATTTCATGATTCTGCCATAATCCTTTACAAACTTTCTGTAGTACCCGATAAGCCCAAGAAGCCCTCTTACTCCTTTCACATTCTTAGGTATAGGCCATTCCACAATACTCTTGATTTTCAGTGGATCCATAGCTACCCCTTTGTATGTAAGAACATGGCCTAAGTAGTCCACGAACTGCTGGCCAAAAAGGCATTTCTTTCTGTTCGCATACAAGTGATTATCCAATAAAAATTGTAACACCAAGGCCAGATGTTGAAGATACTGATTCCAATATAAACTATAGATTAAGATATAGTCAAAGAAGAATAAAACAAATTTGAGCAGCATAGGTTTAAAAGTGGAATTCATGTATATTGAAAGGTAGCAAGTGCATTCATGAAGTACCCTTTATGAGTACGAAACCCAGTTTTATGGACATCCTCCTCTCTAGCCCTGATATGGTGAAAACCTGACTTCAAATCCACTTTGGAAAAGTACTTGGCCCTATGTAACTCCTCCATCCACTCATCTATTACCGGAATTGGAAACTTGTCAGGCACCATAAGTTTATTCAAAGCTTTTGCAGTCGACACACATTCGCCATAACCCATCTTTCTTTTTGACAAGAATCACAAGACTTGAAAAAGGACTGATACTAGGTCTGATAACCCCTGCTTCCAGCAACTCCTTAACCTGCCTTTCGATCTCATCCTTGTGGTGGTGCGAGTGCCTATAAGACTGGTTCTGCCCCTTCTTTCAGAATAATTGCATGATCACTAGTTCTAGGTAACTCTTTTATCGATTGGAACATTGACTCAAATCTGGTTAAAATGGACTGCAATTCCTATTGCTATTTTGAACCCAAAGACCCCTTCCCTTCGGTTACAATTTCTCTAATACCCATGGACCACAGTAACCCTTCAATCTCCACTTCCTCACGCTTGAGCATCTATTGTAGAACATAAGGAATAAAGCCTTGCATATTAATACCTTGTAAGGTTACTTCAGTCCCAATTCGGTCAAAAGACATAAACATCCTCTTCCAACCTACCTTGATCACCCCTAATGTCTCCAACCATGCAATGCCTAATATTAAATCAGGTCCCCAGTATCGAAAACATAAGCATCCACACAAAATTATGCTCCATTCACTTCTAGTTTAATTTCTTTGCAAACACCTTGTGAGAAAGATCGGTGGCCATCACCTAATCTAACTCCAAAGGTTCGAGTAGGGGTAATAGGGATTCCCATGGCCTTTACCAATTTACTAGACACAAAATTATGGCTAGCTCCACTATCCACCATAATTAAAATAGGCATTTCTTTAAGCTTACCCATCATAACAATGGATTTTGTTAGTGAAGTCTAATCTCTTCCGATCTCTCTGTACTCAACCAAATTGCAAACCAGCTCCCAATCCTCCTGATGCTCCTTTGCCTCCACTGCGACTAGATTATTTGTTGTATCTTCTTTTGCATCTCCTTCCCAAATAATTAACTTGTATTCTTTGTCCAGGCATTGATGAAGTGGACCAAAGGTTTGGCCACACTTGAAACACAGCCCTTTAGCTCTTCCCTCCATAAGTTGTTCATAAGATAAGTTACTAGTTCCCTTCCATTTTGGTCCACTTTGTCGGTTACTATCAGCCATCGTGTTTCAGGGCCTGTTTGACAATTCCTTTCCCTTACCCCTAACATTTACAGATATGTTGCTCGTTTGATTAGGATGCTGGACATTGGAAATGCCCAGTCGGGCCAATACCCAGAAATGGAAATCCCAGGCTTGTGTTTTGATTCGTTGGGTCTGATTATTCCCTCTCTGATCAGCTCCCTTTCCACCTTGCATGCGATAGAAAGCAGTTGAGCTCGGATCAATGGGTCATGGGTTCTGACCTGATTCCTAATTTCTTCACGAAGTCCACCCAAAAAATAGCTCATAAACTACTCTTCGAGAAAATGGGTGATTTGCGAAGTCACCCTCTCAAATTCATCGATATACTCATCCACTAACCCACGTTGGACTATCGATTTAAGTTGCTCAATTGGGTTCCCTTCATCCTTTCCCCCATATCGGTCAAACAAGGAGAGCTTAAAGCGTTAGTGTATGGACATGAACCAGTACAATGTGGTTCCCTCCATGCATATCTGAACCATTGGTAATCTAAGTTCTGAAGGAATCTCGTGGATCATGAAATAAGATTCAGCTCGCATGACCCATGCGAATGGGTCTTCACCGTGGAACGAAGGAAGGTCAACCCGTTGTGCTGTGTTTCTATACTCCTCCCTTGCACGCTCTGTAGCTACCGAAATGGTGCAGTTCTCTTGTCGGCGAGGTTCTAACCCATTTATCGGTTTGTCCCCACCCAAAGAAGAAGACGCGAGATGGGTTAGCACTGGTGAGCCTGCTCCTCCTTCTCCCATACTCTGCTTCTCTGGGTTTTTGGCCTTAAGAGTTTGAAATCCTTCACTCAATTCTGACTGTAAAAGGCTTTGGGACTTTGCCGGTGACTCAATGCTGGCCATCAATGTGCTTAACTGTGTCCTAAGGTTCTTCAGCGTAGTATCGTGTGACTTAACCATTCCTTCTTGGGCTGAGAGAGATAATTCTTGTCTCCTAAGAGACGTTTCCACTACAAACACTCTAGCTTCCATTCACGTTTGCATACAATCTCTACTCCTCTAGACTCTCAACGAAAGCACCAATTGATAGCAACCTCAATAGAGACTGTATTATTGATACGTATTGAAGATGAAAAACAAGCTGGAGCAAGCCCCCCCTCCTGGTAGAACCAGGCCTAAACCAACCTTACGATGATTACCAAAAATTGTACCCCTCCTTATCCTCAATGTTCAGCTATATCTCTTCTCATTCTCTCTCGATAACTACCTTCTAACAAACTTGCCTACTTGGCAGCTGACTCTCCTCCCTTTCCCGATTTGTTCCTATGAGTGTAGGTTTTAATGGGCTTAGTTCGTATGGGCTGAGTAATAGGTAAAGTGCTAACAGAAACCCATATATACAGCACCAATATCTATCTTCTTTAAAATAGGCGACTTACCATCAAGGGAATGATAACTCAAAATCTATAAAGGGGATGAAGCAAGCTTACAATAGGTAGCAGCAAAATTAATTATTGCAAGTTCAGTTTAGCGGCTAAGCCAAATATGACTCCAAACACGTGGCAAACAAAATAAGAAGGCAATTAGACTCAAGACAACTAATAACAAGGATAGGCAAGCATCTTATTCAGACTATGCCTGAAACTTCAACCTGGACTTGAAACTTCTTCTCACAAAATAAAAGAGAAAATGAATCGTCTTATTCTCAAAATTCAAGAAACATACTTATATACACTCTAGTGAATGAGAAAAATAAGAAACAATCTTTAGGAATTTATCTCTTAGGATTCCACACTCTCCTAAGAAATGAAAAGAGTATTTTAGAATTCTACACTCTCCTAGGAAATGAAAATAGTCGTCTAGAATTCTATACTTTCCTAGGAAAAGAGAACAATCTCTTAGAATCCCACAACTAAGAAATTGACTTTTCTCAAATTACTATAACTTGACACTCTTTTTCACAATCCCCCTCAAGTTAGAGAATAAGAATTTGTCATTTCTAACTTGCCAATGATACTTTTAAATACTTACTCAGCCCTTTTGTAAGCATATCTACAAGTTGTCCTCCGATTGGAATATAAGTCATACAAATTAACGCACTTTCTAATTTTTCTTTAATAAGGTGCCTACCAATTTCAACATGTTGTGTCTAGTCATGTTGTACTAGATTATGTGTAATATTTATCACTAATTTATTATCACAGTACAACCTTATTGAACAACTCACCTCATCCTTAAGTCATAAAGGATAATTGTTAAGTTCTAAGTGCCATTGATCTAAATTATGTCTCTGTACTTAATCCTGCCACAACATTTTGCTTCTTGCTCCTCCATGTTATAATATTGCCACCCAAATTGTACAATGTCTAAAAGTAAACTTTTATCAATTGGTAACTTTGCATAATCATGAGATGTTCCAAACTTTCCAGTTCCTCATTACATAACTCACAGTTCAAATTACTAATAGAGAACCTAATCTTATCCATTGTAAGCAACCATCCATTGATTCCCATCCATAAGATGAATGAGTGAGCTAGATTAAGATCACTATCCTATACTAATGCTTCCCACTCCAAAATTTTACCCAATTTATTGAGAGATATCAAAGTATAACTGGAAATAGAAAAAAAAAATTATTATGATTTACTTATTCCTGAAACAATTTTATTCCCTAAACGTCGTAGAGAATTGCGAATTCACTGTGTAGCCTGTAACAATGTTTTACAGGCTTTTGTGTTGAACATCCTTGAGTTATCTGCTAGCCACTGAATTTTATCGTACTCTCCTTCCTAATATTGAGGCAACTCTTCCATGATGAGACTCGCACTCCTACGATTGTAGAGGGGCCATATCCACTGATTATTCCGAATAAGCATACTTACTTTGGTAGTTGGATTCACCACCAATTTCAAGCCCTGTACCTCCTCCACCTTATATAAAAGACCTTTACAGTGCCAATTATCATGCCAAAAAGACATTTCCCAATCCTATGGAATACCTGACCTGCATCCATTGTCTGGTTTCGAGATTTTTTTAAGAGTGCTTGACATATTCTGCCTTAACTGTGGCATCCAAATACTCTTGTGCTTAATAAATCCATTGTGTATGCATTTCACTAATAAATCCTCCTTTTTGTAGCATAACCGCCACAAATTCTGCCCCCCACTCACCCTCTGATTCATCCTTGCAGAATGGATACCCAATCCCCCCTGTTGCTTAGGTCTACAAATTTTGTCCCAACTGATCTTCGCTTTGCTTCTGCCTTGGTTTGAGTCGTTCCACAAGAAATCCCTAAGCCTCCTGTCTATTTCCTTAATGATATTTTTGGGAATGGATAAATGGTTGATCCAATAAGTGGTAAGATTACTCATGATTAGATGCAGGTATATCAGACAAGTCTGGAATTGGTTGCAAAATATACCCAACGTGGTCCAACCAACGAATTCTTGGAGTGAAACTATTGATTGGCTGGAGAAAATTAGAGTGCATAATGCGGCTGATCTCAAAGCTATCAGGTTAAGTTGGGCAGCCTAGGTGTACTACATATGGAAAGAGCGCAATTTCAGAGTATTCAAACAAGAAAGTAAAAACAGTGAGATGGTTTTCCAGGCCATCTTCCTACATTGCAGATCGGCCATGTTAGCCAGAGGAATAGCTGCAAATCTGACAAGTAACATAAAGAGCAGATGGGAATTGGAGTAATACTAGACTAAGCGGTCTCGCAAGTTCCCTCAATCTCAAGATGTAGATGATTACTAGGAACCATAATTCTCTGTAATCTAAATTCTATGGATTATACTAGTTTTGTCTTCTAGATTATATATATTTTCTTATAATGAAATCTATTAATTTTTGGAAAAAAAGCTTTGCATAATTTGCATCAATATAGGCTTCAAGCTTTAACTCGTTATTTCTTCTAAAAAGAATTACTTTCGTTGGGCTTCCTTTCAAATAGACTAGAATTCTATAAGCAACCTAAAGATGAACTTCACGGGGATCATGCACAAAATAGTTTATTGTACTAATCAAGTAATGCTATATCCTTGTATGTGATAGATAAATGAGTTTTGTAATTAAACGATGGTACATTTCTCGATCAACAAAAGAATCTTCTTTAACTTCACCAAGTTTATAGTTGGGATCTATAGGAGTTAGTGTTGGTTTACAAGCGAGTCATCCAGTTTCTTTTAGGAGATCAATTACATATTTTTGTTGTGAAGTGTTGATCCCCTATTTAGAATGAGTTACTTCAATCCCTAGAAAATATTTCAAACTCTTTAACCCCTTAATTTTAAACTCTCGAATTAAACATTCCTTCAAAGATTCTCTCCTTTTTATCATTGTCAGTCACAATGATATCATCAACATAAACTAACAATGTTGTAACTCCCCTTGAATTTAAATGTTTAATAAATAATGTATAATCACCTTGGCATTGTTTGTATCCCATAGCTATCATTACTTTAGCAAATCTACCAAACCATGCCCTTGCAGGTTGCTTCAAACCATAAAGATTCTTTGTTAACTTGCAATATTTATTATCTACTATATTATCATCGAATTTAGGAGGAATATTCATATATATTTCTTCTTCCAAAGCATCATAAAGAAATGTGTTTTTTCCATTAAATTTTTGCAATTGCCAATCAAAGTTAGCTATTAAGGATAAAATGACTCTTACTATGTTCATCTTTGCATTAGGGGCAAAGGTCTCAATGTAATCCAATCTATTTGTCTAAGTGTATCGTTTAGCCATTAGCCTTGCCTTATACCTCTTTAAAAATCTATTAGCCTTATGCTTCAAGCTAAAAACCCATTTACATCCCATTGGTTTTTTTCCCTTCGGCAATTCTACTATCTTCTAGGTTTTATTTTTTTTATAATGCACCCATCTCAACTCTTATTGCTTTCCTCTATTTTTCTTTTGATAATGCATCAAATAAAGTCTTAGGTATAAGAATAGTATTTAGGCTAATAAGGACAGTTTTCTAGGAGAATAAAAATCTATGGAAAGATACGGTGTGGGATAAAGGATACAAAGGCTATGCGGTACATACTAGAGCTCCTTTTCTCAAATCAATAGGTAACTCACTATCATCATCTTGGGTCTTAGTTTCACTAGACATTTCAGTTACATGGATTCAAATATCTCACTTATCTCATTTGTTGGTGGATGATTCAAAGCAAATTCTTGAACTGTGTTTGGATGAGGACACCAGCTAACCTTCTTAAATACACCAGCCCAAATCGTCTTTTATTAATATTGATATCTGTATCAAATTTATCATTCATCATATAGGCTCAATAGGAGTAGATTCCCTATTTGAATTATATGATTCGACCTTAGGATTGGATGATGGTAGAGATGTCAATGGTAGACCCCTCCTAAAGATGAAGTTAGGAATAATAGGGTACATCCTAGACAAATGTTACTAACGTGGGACAAATAGAAGAAGTATTAACTAGTAGCTAATAATCATAAAATTAGGACAATTGAATGATATTAAGTTGGTGGAATATCAAATTTTAGGGCTGGATTTTGACTAGGAATATTAAAATTTCAGTTCGGAATAGATGGAGTTTTAGAGTTTAATTGCTGAAAATTTAGGGTTAAATTTTCAGGGTTTAATATGGCTGGAATTTAGGTTAAGATGACTGGAATTTATGTTAGGTTTGCTGGAATTTAGTAAAGAACACAAAGAATGGAGAGTATAAAACTAGGAATCACTCCTAGAGTTTAAGAATCACTCTTAGAAGAAAGCATCACATCTTCTAGTTGAAAACTCAAGTTTATAGAAAAATTTCAAATTGTTTTGTCATTGAAGGATTGAATATGCACATATGTATAGAGAAGATTTTAGAACCCTTATTCTAGTAGGAAAGAGTTCCTAAAAAATTTGAATCCTATTCTAATAAAAATTTTATAAGTCGTAAACAACTAGAATAACATATGTAAAATAAAATAACATATTTAACTTACTACTACTTCTTATCTAATAAGGAATCCTAATATAATCTAAATTTCAGCTTTTATCATTGACGTGAACTCAATTCTCAATCCTCGTCCTACCAAATTAAAGTTGTGGTTGACTAATTTGTCCTCTTTTATTTCTTTTATAGACTTTAAGTTCCTTTCTATCAATTCTCCCTAGCTTGTCTGAAGTCATCTTCGACATAAAATGTGATAAATACTAATCATATAATTCTGGATTCAACTTCTGAAATTCATATTCTAAAATCTAAGTACTGTCAAAAATTGGTCTTTCTTTCTACTTGACAAGAAATTGTCGATATCCTCCATCTCTTGTAGCTGCAATTTGTTCATCAAAAGCATCCTCTATCTCCTCTTTAAGATGGGGAATGGTAGAAAATTCTCACAACTATAGTAGAAAATTGCAAATCATCATATTTATGATAAATATTTAAGTCCGCAACATTAAAGATAGGACTAATTCTCATAAATCACTTGATAATTCCAAAACATAAGCATTAACACTTATCTTCTTGATAATCTTATAAGGTCCAACATTTCGTGAATGAAGTTTCTTATATTTCCCTTTTAAAAAACGATCTGGACAAATCCTAGCCATCACCATATTCCCTTTATTAAATTCCACCAGTAGATGATGTTGATCAACGTGTTCTTCATAAGACAAATTGTTGGTTGTTATCTTCTGTCATATCTCATTAAAGATGTCTCTCATTTGTTGTGCAAAATCTTCAGCTTCAACACTAACTCGTGTTGTTCGTGGTACAGGAACTAAATCAATAGACTTACTTGGTTGAACTCCCGAGACTATCTCAAAACGACTCTTACCAATTGACCTATTTATAGAACTATTTTATGCAAATTTTGCCATAGCTAGATTGGTAGCTAAGCGCTTTACTCAAACATATGGAGTGGACTATCAAGAAACCTTTGCTTCTATGGCTAAGATGAATACAATAAGAATTCTACTCTCTTGTGCAGCTAACTTGGATTGGGACTTACAATAGTTTGATGTTAAAAATGCATTCCTTCATGCGGGATCTAGATGAGGAAGTGTATATGGAGATTCCTCCTGGGTTTGGAGATGAGAAGACACAAAGGAAGATTTGTAGGCTAAAATACGCCTTGTATGGGTTGAAGCAATCATCCAGAGCATGGCTTGAAGAGTTCAATCGAGCCATGATTTCCTTTGGTTATCAACAGAGTAATGTGGATCATACTTTACTTATCAAGCATTCCCAAGGTAAGATCATGCTTCTCATTGTCAATGTTGATGACATTGTAGCAACTAGAAGTGATACAGAAGAGATGGTTAGGCTAAAGAAACTCCTTGCTCAAGAATTTGAAATTAAGGATCTAGGGAAGCTACAATACTTTTTAGGAGTTGAAGTTGCTAGATCAGGAAGAGGAATCTTTATCTCACAGAGAAAATATGCCCTAGACTTGTTGGAAGAAATCAGTATGATGAGTTGTAAACCAGCTGAATCTCCTATCAAGAACAACCACAAACTACAAGCAGGAACGGGTACATTAGTAGACATGGGAAGACCTTAGCAGTTAGTTGGGATACTTATCTATCTCGCTCACACCAGACCGCAAATAGCATATGCAATTTGTCTGGTGAGTTAGCATATGCATGATCCATAAGAACCATACTTACAGGCTGTATTCCGCACTAAAACTATCTGAATTCTACAACAGAAAAAGGCCTTCTGTTCACTACCAATGGTTACCTTAAGATAGAAGCATTTACAGGTGCTAATTGGGCTAGATAACCAGATGATAGAAGTTCAACCACTGGTTATTGTACGCTCATAAAAAGAGACCTAGTCACTTGGAGAAGCAAGAAACAGAATATAATTGCTAGATCCAGTGCGGAAGTTGAATTTAGAGTTATGGCTCAAGGTCTTGTGGGTAAGAAAGCTGATGAATGAATTACAACTGACAGATGGACGAAGTTTATACCTCTATTGTGATAACAAAGCTACCATTAGCATAACTCACAATCTTGTTCTACGTGATAGAACAAAACACATAAAAATTGACTGACACTTCATAAAAGAGAAACTTGTGAATGGCTCTTTACACCTATCCCATATGGGGTCTAATGAACAACTAGCAAATGTCTTCACCAAAAGACTCTACAACAAACAGTTTCATAATCTTGTTTGCAAGTTGGGCATGTGTCATATCTATGCACCAACTTAAAAGGGAGTAATGACTAGAGTTATTACCATAGTTATTAGAATTGATTGTATTTTTGTGTATACAAAGTTGTAGTAATTTCTCCCTGATTCCTTCCTGTAATTGAGATATTTTGATAGCTGGAATAGTTTCCTAAATACTCCTAGGCCTTGTGTATATAAACCATAGGATTTCTCTATATAAGACATCTCAATTCACTAATAGAAACACTTTTGGTTTCTCTCTGGTTTATTTTCTTCATAAGGTAAGATGGGATGACTTTGTTTGAGGCCCTTTAAGCCTTCAAAAGCTCGAGTAAATTCCTCATTGATGATTACCTTGTAGGAAGCCGCGAATACACATATTCTTATGCAACCCAAAAATTTCCTAGGGAAGCCCCATGCCTCCATGATGTAAAGTAGAATTCTCCATTTCACATAATCAAAAGCCTTATTAAAATCCACTTTCAATGCACAACTTTTTATCTCCTTCCTCCTATGATAATTTTTGAAGATTTCTTTGATAATGAGGATGCTATCCCCTATTGACCTTCCTTGAATGAAGCCCCCCTCACTTAATAATCTCTTTTAGGACTGATTTCAACTTGAAAACAATTAGCTTTGCAATAGTTTTGTAAATCACATTACAACAAGAAATGGGACTATAATCAGTTAAGGAGCAAGGATTAGAAATTTTGAGAATCAAACAGATGAAGGTGTTCTTGATTTCAGTAAGAATTTTCTCATTCAATAAGAACACATAAACAACTCTAGTGATATAAGTAACCATGTGATTCGAAGTTTTATCAAAGAAGAAAGCATTGAACCTATCTAGACTAGGAGCATTGCTAGGTCATAAGCTGAACAAGGTCTCCTTAATCTTTGAGTTCGAGAAAGCTTGTCAAAGCTTCAATTGTTTCATTAGAAATTGTTGATTAAATTTTTTATTCGTTGCAAGTTTCCCACCCGATGTTCATCAACATCAAGAGACCCCCTAAAGAAATCATACGTCAATGCTTTGAGTTCCTTTCATGCAAATACTGAATATTCTTCCTGATTCTACAGAGAGACTACTTTATTCTAATTTCTCCTTGCAAGTGTTGCATTATGAAAAAATCGAGTGTTTCTATTACCATCTTTTAGCCAAATGTTTTTTAGGCTATGTTTGGTTGGACGTAAAGTTTTTAATAGAATTGAATAGAATTGAAAGGCATGGAATGGATGGAATGGAATAGAATGGAAATGGATATAATATTAGAAAATTATTGTTTGGGAGGGATAGAAGGGTTTATAATTTAATATAGTAAAATATTGTTCGGAAGAAGGGTTCCTAATGTAATATAGTGAAATGTTGTTTATTATTTTACATTCCATCCTAAACCCTCCAAATCGAAGGTAACTTATTTCTACAGTTTAGGATGGAATGGAATGTAATATGAAACTCTCCCCTTCCATCCTATTCCATTATATTATAAATCTTCCTTCCAAATGATGGAATGATATTATATTCAATTCCATTCTATTAATAACCACCCAACCAAACATAGCCTTAATTTTGTCTTACCAAGGACGATTGAGCTTCCAATGCCTCTGTGCAAGTAGTCAAGCCAATTCCTTAGCTTGTAGTAAATTCACATTTGTATGATGTAGCTTGCGCTAGCCTTGTATTAGGTTTGGCTTAAAAAGAGCTTCACTTTTAGTTAAGTACGTGCCACCAAATCTCTCAAAATTGTTTCAAGAGTTCCTTTCTAACAGCTTTTAACTTCTACATAAGTTTGAAAGCTTCAAAACCTTGAACAGGAGAGTTAAGGCCCCTCAATACAGTTTCTTCAAACCCTTTAATATTAGTGAGGTAATTGTTAAACTTGAATTGAGTGTGCCTCCTAAAAGCTTGGTTGTTGGGAAAAACTTCAATTAGTGTATGGTCAAAGCATAAGGGATTGTTGAAGTTTGCATAACTGTTTGGAAACTCAGTCACTCAAGTTGACTAAATCTCTATTGAGCTTCTTCCTTAAGAACCAATTCCCTTGTTGTTTATTGCTCCAAATTAATTGGTCCCCAATATATCTGAGATCTGGAGTCCCTATTTGGCCAAGGCACTTCATGAATTCATCATTTCTTTAGTGGAACGAGCTTCTTTGACCATCAGCCTCTTGACGATTCAACATTACAATTAAAGTCACCTATGAGAAGCCATGGTGTTGAATTTCCTTCCTTTAGGTGAATCTTTCTAGATCTTTTTCCTTTATGATTCATTATTTGAAGCATAAAACACAGTGATCCTTTTCTTAACCATGGAATTCAGTAGTAATACTTGACAGTGGATGAATTGATTTGCATGCATGTTGTTAAGGATTTGGATTTGGTTTGGATCAAAAGAAATTAATATTATCCCATTGAAGTGCTGAGCATGATTGTTGATGGTAGCATGATTGTTGATGGTCCTCCAGCTTTAGTCAAGAAACCACAACCCCTTTTGGAGAGTGATGGCCATTTTGGTCTCAATGAGACCAAGAAAACTAGATTTCCTAATAGATAAGTAATCATAAAAAACCTTCTTCTTAGTAGGGTTATTTAGTCCCCTAATCTTCCAGGCTATAAAGTTCATGAGTTTGGAAAGGAGTTGGTTTACCTCTTCAACTTCCTACTAGTTTTTTTCCTTGTGAAAGAGACTAGACTTACTAGAGTAGGAGATGATTGAATGGTCATGTTTTGGCTAATTAAGATTCTCCAAAGCTTGATCAGTAATTTCTAGTTTAGAATTGTTAGCCTCCATAACTTTCAAGTTCATCTTGCTACTTTATAATTATTTGTTGCTCGAGAATTTAGGTTCCTTCATCATTGGTACGACTGGAGTTTAGAACCTTGAAGCATCTTCACATTTGACTTTTCCTTAGGATTTGCTCCCTCTCCAACTAGCTCTCTAGTATTTGAGTCAAGTCCTCAGTGTTGGGATTCCCATTCCGCTTAATATAGGGCTCTGGTGTTTTACTACTAATTAGTTCTTTTTATTCACCAATGGCAAATAATTTTCCAGTTAGCAACTAGGATTTGGTTGGTCCATATTTCCTTGGTTTCCATTGTTAGTTGATGTTAACAATGTTTTCAACCAAGTTCCCTTCGTCATTTAGTTTCATTATCTTCATGCTCTCCAATAGTTCTCTCTCCATACAAACTTCAATGCATATTCTAGCATAGCTAATTCTTTTAAGGTTTGTGGTTTGCTCATTGAGATATATGGCTTGCCCAAAGAGCTTGGCAATTCACTAAACCTCTTAGTAGACCAATATTCCAGTGGAAATCCATGAAATTAATCCATGTAAGGATGTTCTTCATCTTGGTTTTGACTATCTTCATGCCCGACTTCCACTTCTGAAGCATAAGGGGTTTGCCTTGAATGTTCCAAGGCCCTGCTTCAATCTAAAAATGAAAACATCCTCATTGTTGATCGATTAGTTTTCAGTTCCCATCTTTTTCCAGGTTGTAGCAGTACAGCGTTGAACTTGGGGAAATGTTGTGCTTTTTTCCAAAAAAAATTCCAATAATAAGGAGGACCATTTTTTGGCTCTGCTGCAACATTTCAGTTGGGGGAGAAACTATTAGCTCACCATTGTTTGTAGTAGGGGGAATCTACATAAACTTTTCTAAAGAAGCCGAGTCACCAACAATACCACACCAGGTAAGCTTGTTAATCATTGGACAGGATTGTCTGAAGCTAGGACCTTAGAGTTCACGATGCAATGTTGGCTTCTTGGTAGAGGGATAAAAGATGGCCTCTTGAACTTGATCATTGCCCATAGGAAATGGAGTTCTTCTAAGGAGAGGTGGGAGGTCACCCAAATTAGAGTTGGAAGTCTGAGGTTGAAAAAAGAGAGAGGCAAAGGCAGAGAGAAGCAGGGAAGGAGCTGGCTGCAAAGAGAGAAGGAAGCAGGTTGGTCATTTTTCCCTTTTAAAAAGGGAAAGGAAATGGGAGTGGGTAAAAAGCAGGAAAAGACCCACATATTACCATTAACTACAACCAGAAAGTTTTGGGCAAAAAGGCAGAGGATTAAGTCAAAGCATGCAACAAAGGCTAGAGAAAAAGCAGAGATAAGCTGTGTTTTTTTCATTCTTTCCAGATTGTTCAGCTACTGAAAATTTGACACCAATGATATAATAGAAATGGAAAAACAAATGATGAAGAAAGATGATGGTAATTCAAGCCAGAGGCATAACAAAGAAGAAAGACAGCATGACATAATAAAAAGCAAAATAGAAATTCAAGTATGGGCCAAAATATCGAATTTGGAAGTGGCTTCTTACCTTGTGAATAGATTCTACCCTTGTTCCAGAGAGAAACTAAACAAAAACAGTTAAAACTTTCAGATTTACGATGCATTGCACTAATTACAATTGAAAGATACCTCTGCAGCTCTGCTAAGCAACTCATGATACTGGTGGCTAGAAAAATACCAAATCTGAATGACGACATATGTGAGTAGTGCCAGCTCTTGTTGTTACCAAAATTAATCATTTTTCGCAGCCTCTGTACCTTTTCCAAGAGTTATAACTTCAACAAGTATGGCCAAGCATTTCACATCGTTTTCTTCGTCATCTTCAGCTATGTCTATTTTTGCATCCATTCGTCAAAACTTATTATACTGTACCATTTCATCACACAGTTCTCTCCTTGAAGCTAACACGTGCCTCAATAGATACGCCTTACCTGCATCTAGCCTTTTCTTCTATCTGTTTTGCGTTTAGTTGGACAGGTATTCCCACAAGGGAGCAGTCACTCACAGTTGGAACACTGACATACGAAAATTACCATTTTGTTGCATAAATCCTCGCCTCCTTTATCTACCAGAGGCAATATTCTCCTTAGTCTCTTGGTCTCTAATTACAGATTGAAAAAACAGAACAAAATAGACCAACACATATCAGACATTCAATCTTTCAAGTCATTTGTCATTAGTTGTTACTTCTTACTCCCTACTACTTACCATCTCTTGTGAATTAACTGAGATTTGAAAATAACAGGACAATTTAAAATGTGCAGGACACTCCTAGTGTTTTAACTAGATATCATTGAAACCACAAAAAATCATCCAAGATCAAGATACCTTCGAGCTCTATTTAATGGTTTAATAAATAGAAAGGCATCGTTAGTTCATTAACCAAAAAGGAAAACTCCCAGCGTAATGGATTAAGAATGAGCTACCAAATATCAGTATAGATCAAATTAACTTTCCAAACCAAGTCAATTGCTATTATTACTATAACATCCACTTATATTTTGGACGTTAACATACAAATGCTAGTCTAAAATTCTATTTACAAGTGTCAGGGTTTTAGAAGAAACTAACCAAAGCCAACTAAAAATAACAAGAATGCTTGACAATTTTCAAAATAAGTAACTATTAGCTACTAACTAGGTAATCTCCCTGTATAACATTTGTCGTTTTTTAAAAGGAAAGCTAAATATGTCATGAGAACGTAAATCATGTCTCTCACTAAAAAGTCAAGGGTACCAAAAAGAAAAGAACTGCAAACTGGAAATTTTAATCATGTCTCTCGCCAAAAAGTAAAGGGTACCAAAAAGGAATGAACTGCAAACTGGAAAATTTACAAAGAGCCACTTGCACAGGTTGCAACTCACAGAAATCAGCGAACAGAATGTTCCAAACATTTGGGTTGGAGGAGATAATCTCTCCATATATCAATCGACTTCCAAACTCCCAAAACTCACACGCAAGATTGGCCAAATGATAGCTGCATCTTTCCATTCCACTTGACATGCATGAGGCCGCATTATCTTGCAACTTCCGTTGTTCTTTGTAATTGAAATTGCAAAATTTCCCATAATTAAGAACGTTATGCAATGTTTTCCTACGATAGTGTATAAACCTTTGTTTATTTTCCCAACTTAGGACAATCTTTGAAGATTCTAGAGAAACATACTTCATCAGAGTGAGGAAGCATCACTTGGAGAAATGCAATCAATTATCCTTCCTGATATGCATATAACTAAACGTCAGCAAAGGCAGCAGGTAAGCATTCTCATTAACCTAGCTTTCAAGAAATAATTTTATGGAACACAATACAGATATATCCAAAATTTGTGGTCGGCTCTAGAGCTAGGAACCTATTTATGAACACAGAATTAGTGCTAGTTCGAATCACCACCATGCTATCATGAGAAACAAAATCCCAATGCTCAGCCAGGCTGACTCAAGTTTTAAATAAAAAGAAAACGACACAGAGCAGTGTACATACCATTCATGATGACAAGAATGTAGAATCCCAAATGCAATTTAAATTCCGCGGGTATCCCATCACAAATATAACCAGGATGCTGTGAGGTCTTGGAAATCTACAATTTCGATCCGTCATGCAAGAATCTGTTTCAGTCATCTATGGCGGACATCTTCAGCATTATTTCAGCGCGCACCAGCACCATCTCGACTCCTAAAACCTTTTTCTAGTAAAGAGAAAAGTCTTTACAACTCTGTTTAAAATTCACAGGAAATATATTATTATAGGAAGGGATTAAACATCATATATCCCAAGAAGCTTATAAATGATGCTGCAAACAAGAGCAACGATATTATGCGAGAATTTGGACCAAAATCAGAAATTGTCAGCACAGGACCCAAGTTAGGTTAGGACCCAAACCTACCTCGGCGGTAAAATAATAACTGCAACTTATGCCCTTTCGAAGTCCCTACTGCTCCTATTCTTCCATTAGCAACAAGAAAGGTGCTAAATTGGGGTAGGCTTTCAAAAATCAAATAACAAAGGCAGATGGGGTAGAGAGAGTTTGAAATCATTGAAAAGATAGTTGTCTAACGTAATAAAACAAAGAGCCAAAGAGCGAGCGTCTGTGATTGATGAAAATCAAAAACGAAAACAGAATCAAATAAACACAGGGTTCCCTTATATAACCAAATCTGCCATCAATACAATATTTTAAAAAGAAGACAAAATTAGGGGAACAAAAGGGATAACCTGAAATCCCTTGCTGAGTTAGTGTCAGGATTAAGGAACACTCGACTCTTATATGAAGATTCTCTTTGAGTCATTTCGATTTTTTGGATTATTTTCAGCCTGTAGAATTCGTCGTTTGATTACAAAGATACACAAACAAATCGGGAAAAGCAGGCATTAATTCATGGAAGCAACTACTAATAATATTGTATCAAATCCCCAACGTTTCAAGAAAAGCTACATATATTAAAAATTAGAGCTTGATAAAGAAAAAACAAATCAGATCTCATTTCATCCTTTTCCCCTAATGGGCTCACATGCACCCAGCAACTCGCTAAAGACAACTGAATTTACAAAACTATCCTGAAAACTCCCTAATTCTTCTTCCTTGCTTTCATCATTTCTTTCCCTTCTTAGCCGTTGCCTTCTTCGCTGGCGACTTTACGCTCTTAGGCTTCACGCCCTTTGCCGGAGCTTTCTTTGCCACACCTTTTCTCGGAGTTGTCTTTGGCGGCGGCGCCTTCTTCCCCGGAGAAGTCCTCGTCGACGTCCTCGCAGCCTTGGCAGGTCTCTCCTTGGCCTTCGGCTTCGCCGGAGCTGCCTTGGGCTTAGCTGCTGCCTTGGGCTTCGCCGGAGCAGCCTTTGGTTTCGGTTTAGCAGCAGGCTTCGGCTTTGTAGCAGCCTTAGGCTTTGCAACTGTTTTAGAGCTCTTGCTCGGGGCTTTAGCAGTTGTCTTCGTCGACTTGGCTTCTTTCTTCTTCACGGCGGCCTTAGGCTTAGGCTTAGGCTTAGGCTTAGGCTTGGCCGCGGTGGTAGGTTTCTTCTTCGGCTTGGCCGGAGCAGCAGCAGCTGGCTTGGGAGCCGACTTCGGTGGAAGCTTAAATGAACCCTTAACCTTGGTTAGCTTTCCAGATGCTACAAGCTTCTTCAAATGGTAGAGCAGGAGCTTCTTAAAGGTTGGAGGTAAATGCTTGTGCTTCTCGTCGATGAACTTGGTAATCGCGTACTGACTCGATCCAGTCTTCTCCTTCAAAGTGACAATCGCATCCTTGATCATCTGCAACAACACAACAAATCCAATCAGATCAAATCAAAACCAAACAGTACCATAATCTATAATAAATAGTGTAAAGAGATATACCTCTTCGTAGGGAGGATGAGAAGGTGCACTACGGCCTCGTGGCTTCTTAGGCGCAGCCACTTTCTTGGCTTTAGGTTCCTTGGGGGTTTTCTTGGCCTTTCCGGCCTTGGTCGACGGTTTCTCATCGGCCGGCTTCTCTTCGACTGGCTCCGGATTGGCTTCGACCGCCACAATTGGATCCTCGGTGGCCATTATCAAGGAAATGAAGAAAAATTGACGATTAGGTTTAGGGTCACAATTGAGGAATGAAATTGATATAATAAAAAGGGGTTTGGATCTTGAAATTAGAATGTAAGCTGATAAGATATGTTTGGGTGTGGAAATTAGTTAAAAGGCTTAACATTTATATAGTCAAGAGTTTACGAGTGGGTATCCGAAAGTTGATTTGTGATTGGTTGATAGGGCTCTCACGCGGATCGCTGGCTCTTTGAAGTTTAAATATTGGCCATTGGATGAGGGCATTATCTACGGTAGAGCAATAGGGCTGAGGCAGATGTGGATGGGTGGAACATGTCGTTTGGGTGTGTTTTTTAGGTCAATTGATTTGGGTATAACTTGAGCTGTGGTTATTGGATTTAATTGAGGTTTTCTTCATTCTGTAGGTTATTATGTAAGCTTTGTAATGAGTAGTTAATCAAGTTGTGGAGATGAAGAATCTGGGAGAAATTTTATTTGAAAGCCATGGAGGTCAAAACTAGGGTTAATTCTAATCTTGTCCGGGTTCTCTTAGATTTGAGGAAAATACTGATTCTAAATTCTGGAATTCTTCGTCTCATCTTATAGAAGATTGACAAAGGAACATATTGATCCAAGAATCATGAAAATCCAGTAAGATTTGGATGCCAAACCATTGACTGAAATGGCACTGAAGTTGAACAAGTCTTAAGTGCTCATATAGTGCATTTGCAAATATGCATAGTCTGGCTTCTTTCCAAAATCAAATATAACTAATTTTATGTAATTCTTGCAGACATTTTCAGTAGGAATTCAAGTTTAATATATGAGTATAAAGTTGTAACAGATTGAATCCATTGGTCTAACATTCTAAGTGTTGTTATGAAAGGTTTCTTAAATAGATGCTGCATATGTAAGCATAGTGTTCATAATCATATTAATGTCACTCTTTTTCAATCAAAGCATGTAATGGCCACAAACTAATGTTTATGAATATGAATTGACCTCCGTCAATACCAAATTCTTGTGGTTAATTCCTTGGATAGTTAATCATCTATTTACAATCTATATTTATTTTTCTTATTGTCTTTCACATAGTAAAAGGCATTATACATTCAAATGACATTTAGTATGAAGTGGCATTTATCTCCTCTTCTCTTTATCAAGACGGTTTTATTTTTTTTAACTTTGGTTGAAAATGTATGTGATATCAACTCAAGATTGTTGTTTGATATATTCTGCTGCATATATTTTTGGACCGAGTAATTCTATTCACGTAAAAATTCCATGTCTACTTAATTAGGGAACAATTGGTAACTTGTAGTGACCTAAGTGAAACTTTCACTCAAATTAAAAAGGTGAGGAGTTATAAATTGGTAGAATGCTACATATATACCTTGATGCACCTTGAAATTTACCTGAAAAAGGACATAAAACAAATTAAAACTTCCTTTATTATGAAAGAATGGCAAAAAATTGTAAATTTAATACTGTCATTTTTAGTAAAATATAGATTGGATTATAATGTTTCGAAGTATTCAAAATAAATCATAATGTTTAATATTTAGTTTCAACCTCGAATGGATAGAAATTTTGGCAAAGTTATATCTCCATCCATTACATCCCATATTAGTGATGATGTGTCACAAGTTTATTGTTTTTATTAGACATGTGGATCTCACTATACCACATGATAAAACAAGTTTCACATGTATAATTAAATTAAAATTAGTTTCAGTGTAATTTTTCTTAATTATATTTAGGTTTAATAAACCCTAATTAAACTTTAAAAAACATGATTGAACCTAAATAATATGACTTTATCCTAATTAAACTCTTCTAACAAAAATAATAAACATTAAGGATCATCATCATTGATGATGTTCCTAGTGCATCCTAACTTGATGAAGATATCATTGACCTCCTAATTAATGAAAAGTGAGCAGTAGAGATGTAACTAATTAAAATGTTGAATCTCAAGTTAGCAGTAATTCTTTTAAATTAAAAACTATAAATAAGTAAGATAGTCAAATATATTTCGTGATTGAATATGTTTAAACACTTTTTCTTTTTTGCTATAAAGAGCAAAGTTCTAATTGTTCTGTTGCATCAACTAATAAAGAGCAAAGTTCTAATTGTTCTGTTGCATCAACTAAAATCATCTTATAAACAAATGTGATGAGAAAAGTTTTCAGTATCATAAAAGCAATCAAGGTTTGAACAAATCGATATTAGAAAATTAGTTCATTTATTCATAATTAGTAATTGTAGCTCATCACTGTTTTTATACAAACTCAGTCCGGTAAACGACTAACTAAATAACTACTACACAACTAATTCTTTTACACGTGGAAAGAATAAATATATTAGTATATATTTATTTGTTCATCTCCCCCCACCCCCCTAAGTTGGAGTTTGATGTATATCATGCAAGGCCAACTTAGAAAGAAGCTGTTGAAACAAAGGAGCAACTAAAGATTTAGTAAGCAAATTTGTAACCTGAAATCTGGAAGGAAGATGTCGTGGAATAATCAACCTCAGTATGTATTTGTCATGAACAAGATGAAAATCAATTTTGACATGCTTAGTGCGTTCATGAAAAACAGGATTTGAGGTGATATGGATAGCAACTTGATTATCACACCATAAAGAGATCGGTAACAAAACTAAAATATGAAAATCTTGCACCAGATAAAGAACCCACTGCAACTTACAAACTGTGGCACCATGATTCAATATTCTGCTTCTGCCGAGGAACGAGAAATAGTAGTTCACTTCTTAGTTTTCCATGAGATCGAGGAACCACTAAGAAAAATGCATAAACTAGTGAGAGGACGTATAGAATTAAGACATGAGGCCTAATTAGCATCACAAAAGGCTTCAACTTCGAAAGAGTTGCGGGATAGGTAAAACATCCCTTTTGAAGGAGAAACTTTAATGTAATGTAATAGATTCATAGCTACATCCCAATGTGATGATCGAAGAACTTGAACAAATTGACTAAGTTGTTGAATTGCATAAGAAAGATTTGGACAAGAAAATTGCATATACAACAATCTGCCCACCAAACATCTATAGGGCTCGGGATCAGTTAATAATTCACAACTTTCAGTACCAAATTTATACCCCTTTGGTAATGATGTAGATTCAGACTTAGAACCTAATAAATCGACATCATCGAGAATGTACAAAGCATATTTGCATTGATTGTCAGAAATCCCTTCCATAGATCTGGCTATCTCCAATCCTAACAAATATTTGGCCTGAACGAAATCCTTGCTAGTAAATTGATCATGAAAAAATTGTTTCATATTTTGTATCTCCATTTTGGAAGAGCATGTGAGAAGAACATCATGAATGAGCCCAATAGTTTGCAACTTTGTCGTATGCTCATGATTGCATCACCATGATGCTTATTTTAGGCCATATAAGGATCGAAGCAATTTACAAACTTGATGTTTTTGAGCTTTAGCATACCCTTCAGGAGGAACCGTGTACAGTTCTTCATCCAAATATCCATGAATAAAGGCATTATTTATATCTAGTTGATGAAGTGGCCATGAGTGAACTGCTACAACTCCCAAGAATAATCGGACAATGACTACCTTTGCAACTGGTGAGAAGTTGTCCATAAAATCAACTCCTTCAATCTGATTAAATCCCTTAGGAACTAACCTAGCTTTGTATCTGTCAGTTATGTCATCTGGTTTGAGTTTCATCTTATGTACCCACTTTAAATTGATGACCTTTTTACCTGGTAGTAACTCTGTCAACTCCTATGTCTTCTTGTCCTTGAGTGCCTTTATGTAACATCCCGTTCTTATATAACGGGTTGAATCATGAAAATTGGTACACGTGATATCAATCGGAAAAATTAGGAAAACACATCTCATGCTCATGCAATGCAATTGTGAACAGTGATTTTTGCACATGAAAAATATCTGTACATGCATTCATGACATTTTCCCGGTCTAATTGTGAATAAATGGGAATTTTAAAAAATAGGCTTTGTGTGTGTAAAAATTGTGTTGGAGAGGGTCATTAGGGTTTTGAGATTTTCTTTTCATTGTTTAGTGATGTGGCACACCACCCTCGCGGGGCACGGATTCGGATATCACTAGTAAAAATCAGATTCAGGTCCAGCAAGAGTAGGGTGTTACACTTTAACTCCACATTCATGGCATCAATCAATTCTTTTTTAGTCTAGCTTAATTAAAATAAAATGGCTCTTGAAGATTAGACATTGCAATTAAAAAAGATATGTATGATGTAGAAAGAGCAGGTGAGTGATAATAAGGAAATGTATTTATTGTAAGGTTTTTGCAGGTAATGGATGAAGGAACAAAATGAATATTAGTTGAAACAAAATCAATCAACCATGCAAGTGGTTTTGAGCTCTGCCACTTATCTGTAAATGTGACTATTCTTGGATCATTATCGGTGATTCATCTACTGATGGAGGAGTATCCGAAGGAGGCAAAGAAGTAATAGGTGGTGGAAAATCAGTGGAATAAACATAAGGATTAGGAATATGAGAGTCAAGGAAATCAAAACATTGGGTAAAGGAGTAGAGTTTGAAAGTTCTTGTAAGTTATGGTAAGAAAAAATATGTTCATGAAATTGAACATCTCTAAAAACAAGAACTTTATGGTTTTGGATATCATAAAGATTATATGCTTTTTATCTATGACTATATCCAATAAAAACACATTTATTGTTTGTTTTGCAGGGTTGGTGTTTGTAACAAAAGAAAGGCATATAAAAATTCTAAGGTGATCGTAAAATGGTGGTTTACGGAGAAGAATTTCATATGGGGTTTTCCAAGAAAAAATTCTAATAGATGGTAAATGATTGATTAGAAAAGTTGCAGTAAGTATAAAATCTCCCCAAAACTTACTTGGCAATTTGGATCAAAACATCAAAGCTCTTGCTAATTGTAGCAAATGTTTATACTTTTTGTCTACCACCCCATTCTATTGAGGCGTATGAACACAAGATCGTTGATGAATAACCCCATTATTGGTGAATAGCAAGAAACAATCTTGATTCAAAAACTCTAAACCATTATCTGTTGGCCCCCGAACTTTGCATGGTTTAAATTAATTATGAGGTCTTTATGGATTTATATTGTGGAGTTAATTATTATGTTAATGTTAGTAAGATTTTATGACATAGGTTAATTGAATTAAAGTGTTAAGGTAGTAAGATTGCATGAAGGGCATTTTGGGGAGATCACTTAAGGATAAAAGATGCAAGGCATATAAGGAAGCGTAGGAATGACTTTTACCACTCATTAAGGGCAAAATTGGAAAAGGAAAAGTATTGTCTTACTTTTAAGAAGGACAAAAACAAAATTGAGGGAGAAAAAGAAGAGAAAAATATAAGAAAGAAAGGGAAATGAGAGAGAGAGTCGGCAATTAGAGAGAAAAAGAAGAAGAAAGGTTATGGTTCCATCATTTCCAAGCTTTTGAGAGAGATTTTAAGGTGGTTCAAGAAGAAAAAAAGGTAGAGGAAGAGAAGAGCTTTCATTAGAGCCAAGAAACTCTTTATTTGGTGAAGATTTAAGGTAAGTTGATATTAATCTTTTGGATTTTTGGATAAGTTTTGGTTCAAAGAGCTTAGGAAATGCATGGGTATAAGTATTCTAGGATTAATTTCATGCATAGATTTCTTTGGGTTTTCCAATTGGAATGCACTTTTGAATGGAATTTTGTCAATGTTGAAGGGAGGTAAGTGAGGCAAGAGGAGCAAGAGGAAAGGCATTTTTGAGCAACTTTTAAGCAAGGAATTCAAGGTGGGTTACTTGTTTATAGTTGAGTTAATGAGCCATGAGAAATTTTCCAAATCAATAAAGTTAAATGATTTCAATTGCTTTATAAATTTTGCATTTATTGCTTCTTAAATGATTTAAGAAATTGCTACATGTTTGGTATATGAATCTTGATGATGATTTGTGAAATGATGATGGAAATTGTATTTGAAAAATATCATGCTTATGGAAATCATGTTTTCCAAAAAAATTGCCATTTTAGGCATCAAGTTTACAAGTTATGAAATACATGTTATACGGGTTTGGTTTGGTCCATTCTATATGTCAAGTGCACTTTGACTAAAGGCTTCTCCCGCATGCCTACAAGTGGCATGGAGCTCCTTCAGGGACTCCCTCATATTTACGACTATGCAAAAACCCACTATGTGGGATTGTGTTAGTTCGTATTGTTCACGACTACACAGGACTATTTCATGGGAACGTGTTAGCTCGTTCTGTTTATGGACATGCCCAAACCATTATGATTGCTTATATGTTTATGATTTGTTGACAAGTTTGATGAATAAATGAATTATGTTGTTATGAATTGTTTGACAAGCTTGAGAATTTAGGAAATACATGTTTTATGGTTGCAAAGCATTTTACTGTAGAAATGGATATTTTTAATGTTTTTGCTTGTTTCTCTGCTATAAACTTGTTACCCACGAGCTTGTAAGCTCACCCCCATTCCTCCCCATCTTTAGGTGACGAGCAAGAGATCGAGTAAAAGAGAGTCAAAGCATCACTCCAAATCTGCATGTTTTTGTTTTTAAGTTAGTGTAGGAATATTCAAGGTTTTAGCCCCATTTCAAGTATCAATCATATGTATATGTTGTATTTTTGGATTATGAAACCAATGATGTCTTTGGGTCTTGAAATGCCCATTTAAGCTTTATAAAACTTTTTCTTTGAAGATTAATGAAATATATGTATGTTTTGCTCATGATTTTCCAAGCTTCCGCATTGCATTTTCAAGCATCTATAGGGATAAAATTTGTATCATGACTTCAGGGAAAAATCTGTATTAATCTAGGCTAATTTGGACAAAATTATCTTCTTGGAAGTTGTAGTTTATCATCTTAACTTTTCAATGCTATAAAGTATGTAAATTTTGGGTATCGGAGTTGA
Source organism: Erythroxylum domingense (assembly GCA_025594535.1). Classification (NCBI taxonomy): domain Eukaryota; kingdom Viridiplantae; phylum Streptophyta; class Magnoliopsida; order Malpighiales; family Erythroxylaceae; genus Erythroxylum; species Erythroxylum domingense. Next base: position 15,581,398 of record JANQBM010000009.1, on the reverse strand, counting down.
GATATATAAAGTGGTGATGTTGTATAGGAGGTATGCAGGACATTTTAAAGCTTTTCTATTTTGATCTAATAAAATGAGAGAATGTGATGTCTTAAGGGGAAGAATTAGTGTGATGAGTTAGAGAGGAAATGAAGTGATAAAAAGGAGTTGAATGTGTGTTGAATTATTGAAAAATACATTGACATGATCAACAATTGAGGATGAATGTGTTTAAGTATGAATGATTTTTTGTTGGTTATGAACAATGATCTTGTATGAATTGATTTTAAATGATGTTAAATTGAAATGGAAGTGAAAATGATGAAGAAAATGAGTTAGGAATGATAGATATGCATAATATGGGTCATGATAGCTTGTAGGAGTTGAAAATATGAAATTTAACCTGTAACTGTCTGTTAGACAGACTTGATGTCCGTTGGGCAGACCTTCTCGGGTATTCCAGTATTTTTGCTCAGTTCATGTCCCTTTGGAAGGACTTCATGTCCGTTAGGCGAACCTTCTCAGGATAGTTTTGAAAATGTGCAAATTTTTTAACCTTTAAATAGAAAAATCTCTCTTCGAGGTCTTTATGGAAGTTGTAGAAATCGAAATTCTCTTCGAAACCGTACTTAAATGGTCTCAATCTGACATCCCTAGCGAAAGTTACGCTTTTTGTCCCAAATCATGTACATTTTATAAGTTGTGGGCTTATCTTTGCTTATCTATGGTACATTTAGGCTTGAATGGAACTTGAAATGTAATTAGTTGGTTATGGAAATAAGAGATAAATCGAGCGATGTGTTTAGGGTGATGATTAAGCATATGAACATAAGAATGGATTGTCGTTTAACAAGCTCCCAATTATGAATGTCGGGATGTTATAAGAACCCTTCAGAGTGCTGCGCTCACATCTCATGACTCTGAACGTTGGGCTCCAAAAACGGGGTCCAACAGGTTTGGTATTAGAGCATGAATGTTGGACTCCGGAAACGGGGTCCAACATTATCACTTTGGATAGTTCGTACCTTGAGATTGAATTGGGTTTGGGTCATTTGAAAGAAAGATTAAATAATGGAAGGCCTTAGGCGCCCCCCTCTAAATCCACCAACTCGACCACTCTTTAAGGGAATACATATGCTAAATCGATAACCTATATACTAGAAATCATTAAAAACTTAACTTTTTCTTAGAATTTGAGGTATTATTAGTACCATTTTAAAATTTTACGGGGTAATACGATATTATAACTAATAGTCGAGACTATCTTAGACTTTTTAAGAAATATAAGGAAGCAATTTGTACCATGGATAATGGTCGACACTCTCAGAATTCTTAAGAAATACTAAAGAGCGATTGACACCTTTTACTTTTAAATATTTTACTAAATGCTTTAATTTGAATAAGTCATTCTTTATGGGTTGAATTTTCATTATTACCATTAACATAACTTTGATGAAATTATTCTTTTAATGTAACCTTGATAGTGGGCATTAGAAAAAAGGGGAAACCAATACAATCGTTTAATTATAAGATGAATATTGATATGTAGTCCTTATCGTTCCATTTGATTATTGTCACCATTCTATTATTACTATTTCGATACTCTAAAATCTTATATCAAACTTTAATTATTGTTAGTATAGTTTGACTTAATTAGATTTGCCTTTATATCTATTCCCACTATCAAGCCAGTAAAAATGATTTCCAAGAAAAGCACATTTCAAAAAAATAACCATGTATTCCTTTTAATTAACTCATTAATTATTAAAAATGATCAAAAATTTATTTTCCTAATTTAAGAATTCGTTCAAATATATTAAACTTTCTTATCATATTAAGTAATAGATAAACATGGAAATAAAAATCCTTAACATTAAGATTAATTATAACAACTTTTGTAAGAACACAATAAAATCAATATGTTATTAGTTTATGCCCTATAACCAAGGTTACACTATAAGAAAATGGACATTTAGTTGAAGTTAAAGATGCCACTAAAAGCATGAATTTTGGTCACTATTAATTTCTGTGATGATTTTTTTTCAAATCGTCACTTATAAAATAGTGACTATATTTAAAAAGTTGTCCCAATTACTTATGATTTTTGTAACCACTGTTTTTGTCACTGAAATCGTTTGCATAAGTGACAAAACTGTATGGTCATAATAACATTACTCGTTTGTGACGATAGTGTCGACAAAAAAAGATATTAATAATGATACATAAAAAATGTCACAAATATTAATAATGATACACTGAAAATGTAACAAACATTATTATATTGTGTCAACATTTTTCAAATTTTATAAAATTGTGACAAGAAATATTGTCACTTAAATAAGTCTTATTTGTGAAAGATAATTCATCGTTAATATTATCATTTAACAGTAACAAATTCTGTTGTCACATGTATTATTATTATTAGTGAGAAAAATATGATCACCAATACTTTTATTAATGGTGTCAATAAATTTTCATTACAAATTTACAATTTATACCATATGACAATTTTGTCACTACTATGTTCACTATTATCACAAATAAAATTTTGAATATAAAAATTATTTTGAAACTTATAGTAATCTCACACAAGAAACAAAATTAAACACTAAAATTAAAAATTCTTTGTTCACCAAACTTAAAACTCAAAACAAATAATAAAACTAAAAGCCTTAGAGATTGTTCTTAACACCTATTGATTAGTATACCACAAAACAAACAAAAAATTTAATTAAAATATAAAATATTAATTTATTAATTTAATAGTAAAATATTATGATACAATAGTAAATTATCAATTATACTTACATTATTGGTTGAAGTACTTGTGAAGACAAATTGAGTAACACACTAGGAATCTCCAGTATTTGCTAAAAATAAAAATTTTCCTTGAAGTTATTTCAAGTCCATACCTTGCTTGTCCAATGTTGCATGTTGAGCTTGGATCTCCTCTTCATGCTTTTTTAATGTTTTATTAAGCCTTACAACTTCATTAACTAATTCACTTTCACGTTTCTTTGCTACCTCATTTTTCATAAGAATCTTACTTTTTTCTTGATAGTTTCATATCATCCCTTTAACACATACACCATATGAGTAGTTTGACCTTCTTCCTAAAGCACGAGCGAAATGATCAACCAATGGTAAAGGCGCTAATTGAATTACCATATAATTTACTTCACCCTCTTCTTGAAGTTTATTATGCATATTCAAATATGAAATAAAAATTTAATTGATTAAATGACCTATGGAAATTTGTTTCTATTAAAGGCTCACACCAACTGATACCATAAGTTGCAAGCAATTATGAAGGTGATGGTACACCTTGCCACAAGAAGACTCAGGCGTGCTATAAAGTTATTTATAAGCCCAAATTGGTGGTTGGTGGGATTTCCATGATTTTGCAAATGAGGTAATCAATAACCTTGGTACAAAAATGCAGATGAAATGGCATACTAAGTAAAACAAAAAAAGTAAGAACATTATACTAAATGTGATCAAATACTAAATGTGATAAAAATACATTTAATAAAAATGTAAGAACATTTATTTTAAAGAATACATGCCAAGAACATTTATTTTAAAGAATACATGCCAAGATACGCTAAAAATCATTCACCATCATACCTTCCACAGTACCACTATACCACTAGATCACATGACAAATTAATACTATTATTTTCACTATTTCACAATAAAGATTATGAGTTTGAATGAGTTACCTTTAGATGAGCTTAACATTAACAAGCACATAGTGCCATAGTCTAAGAGCTAGAATTTTGAAAATGAGAGTATCACTTAGAATTAGCCTATAAAAATAGTAAAAGAAAATTGATATTGGAATCCCATTGTACAATGAAAACATCATAGGGACTTAACTAGAGACAGATTCAAAACTTTGAGAGCCAGATGACTTTAATCGTATAATCTTATAACCATACTTGTAATAGAAAAAACTATCTCCTAATTACTAATAATACAAATGATCAAAAACTGCAAGAGGTGTGTCAAGACAATTTCTTTAAATTAAGGGTTTAAAATATTAACCAATTAGAAAGTTCCAGCCAAATTTAGTGTAGGAATGGGCTGAGTTCACGCCAGTTGAACTCTATAGGTTATCAAAGTCACAGAACCAGAAAAGCGCAAAACTTTAAGAGAAAAAGTGTTTCTACAAGCCACATTCCATTTTTTCCAATTGAGAAACTTTGGTTATGAGCTGCCAACTACTTGTTTTGTAACAAACATATCCATACACCCATTTGGAAGCTCCAAGAAGTTACTTCCAATAACTTGTCTTGTTAAGCTTCCAAGGAGCGAAATTTGGGGGTTACATCAACATCATTCAACCCCTAACTCTTCACTAATAATAAAAAAGAAATTAGAAACAAAAGGTATAAATCAAACGAAGTTTGACAGAGAAGATACCTTGAAATCAAATGTAGTTATCATCTAAACAAGAAGAAGAAGAAGACATACATAAAATGATTAAAAAAAAGAAAGCGAGAGGTGATTTTGATTTGTATTTAGTGTTTGTCTTCACCTTCGCTTTGCACTCCTATTAAACCCTAAGGGTCTGTTTGATTTAATATTAATTAATGGAATAGAATAGAACGGAACGGAAATAAACGATTTGTAATGGAATGAAATGTAATATAGTGAAAAGTTGTTTGGAAGAGATGAAAGGGTTCATAATATAATGTAGTGAAACATTTTTTGGAAGATGTATGGAATGAAATGTAATGTATAATAAATGACCGTTATACCCCTGATATTAAAATGGTTGATGCAAGAGGTTTAACGCTATGATTTTAAAACAAAAATCATGTCCAATTAAAAAGTCACAAATAATTTTTTATATATTTTCTATTTTAAAATAATAAAAGTTTTATTATTTTATTATTAATTATATACAATTTATTATTAATTATATAAAAATATTATTATTAATTATTTATTAAATTTTATTCTATTATATGTGATTTACATTTAAAAATTATTTATTTATATTTATATTTATATAGATATTTATCCAAACAATCAAAGAATAATTTTTTATATATTCTTTATTTTAATTAATTAAAATTTTATTAAAATTTTTTATTTTATTAGTAATTATATATAATTTTTTATTAATAATTTAAAAATATTCTCTGAGAATCGTTGCCAATGTTGTAGAGTGGAGAAATCGTTCAAGCGATGGAGAATTCTTATAAAATTCTCTCTCTCTATCTGAATAATTTTTTGTTTTGTTGTTAATTAACAAGTTTAAGTATAAATCTGAACTTTTTCAGATTTTATAAGGTTCAGGGTTGTAACTTCAATTCTAATGTGAGGTTAGGGTTAGAAAAATAATTGGTATTAAAAAAAATTATTGAGGGTATATTAGGTAGCATGTGTTTATTAGTTTACGTTTCATCTTAAACCTCCCGAATCAGAAATTTCTTATTTTTACTATTTATGATGGAATGGAACGTAACATGAAACCCTCTGCTTCCATCCTATTCCGTTCTATTCCATTATGAAACCCTCAACTAAACGATAAAAATTTGTTACGTTTCATTACTAACCCTCCAACCAAACAAGGCCTAAGTTCACGCATCACCTCACTTTTTTTTATAATTATATTATTATTAATTAATTACTCTAATTAATAGTTATAACAAACCTTCCCCTAATCTATTTTTATTTATGGAGTTATCAAGTAAAGGCAGTTCCTAAAATGTGCTGGACCAAGATCTTTATACAATTATTATTATTTAATTATGGTTTTCAAATTAAAAAATGATTATTAAATTATAATTTAAGAAAAGTGGAAGTATTTATATTAATTTAGGTTTTCTTATATATATATAATTCACATAAAGGTATAATAAAAACATTTTTAATGATATGTTATTCTTTTCATGCATATTGTTATTGGTAAGCCTAACTAACAATTTTAGTAATTTGACATTGTTTGATTAATTAATTTTTAAAATTTGATTAATTATGAATATTAAATTAAATTAAATTAGAAATAATAATTAATTAAAATTAAGTTCAAATATATAAATTTAAATAATCTTAGAGGATTTGTTTTTTATTTGACTCATTACAAGCCTTAAAGCTAAGGAAATGACTTTACTTGACTAATTTTAATTAATTAAGTTCAAAAGTGTTTCTCTCTTTTTTTTCTTAAGCAAACTCAGGTGATGAAGTGAACGACGTAATACATAATAAGTTGATAGCTAATCAAAACATTGGGCTTTGAGTCCATAAGCAACTTATTGCATATTGGAAAAGTAAAAATTATTAATAAAAGTACTTTTTATAAATTAAGATTTTTTATTTAATTATCATTATTATTAAAGTTCCTCAAATTGGGCACTTTTTAAAATAATTATTTTTAATATAATAATAATTAATTATTATTAGTTATGACAAAGTTTGCCCATTTTGATCTGATTTGGCTCAACGCAGCTCAAGTTGAATAGATTTAAGATTGTGTGTAGGTTTTTAATATTTTTAAGTTTCAGATCGAGTTCGGACTGTCTGGTCCAACTTGATCCAAAGTTTAAAAATTTTAAAAATGAAGTTATTTTTATTTTAAAAAATTAAAAAATATATTTAATAGAGTTTAGTTATACTCAATTGCGCTCAGGCTTAGACCAGAAGGCACAATTTAACAAGAATATATTACGTATGAATTAACTTCCCAAAAATGACAATAATGTTTTGAATAATATTGACCATAAGGGCAAGTTTATTATTGTGACAATATTTAATTGACATTGATTAGTTAGGCTTATATTAGCGACAAGTTTTAGTCATAAAAGGTTTAAAAGTTATGTGACGAAAAGATTTATCGTTACAATTATTTTAAAATTTGTGTGATGAAAATATTTCTTGTAACTGTCGTTTTGAATAATAGTGACAATAGTGGTTCATATGCTACTGTGACAATATATTATTGCCACAAACTATTTTTGCTTATATTAACAACAACTGTCATCACAAAATATATCAATTAAGTGACAATCAATTTTCTCATCATAATAACGAATAATAATAGTGACAATAATTTATTTTGTCATAATTACATTTTATTCTTGCTAAAATGATGTAGGCGCTAAATATTTAATACTTTTAGTGACAACTTAAAAGTGAGAAAGTTATTACTGACACTAATAACAAATTATTAGTGACGATACAATTGTGAATGATTCGGTAGTTTCACAATTACTATACCATTAGTGACTACGTAATAACTTATCACAAATAATGAAAGTAATAGTGACTTACAAATTTTTTATCACAATAACTATCATATTTGTGACGAAATATTTAAATGTCACTAAATGTCTTAATTCTTGTAATGAGTAGTACTTTAGTGACAAAATAATTTAAAAACATTCTTTATCTTATATATATTTAGATATATATGATAAAGTTCATGGGATAATTATACAATGCAAATGGTATTATGATGAGATTATAATTATGATATTCATATTGCATTTATGTATAATAACACTCAGTAAAAATCTCGCTGAGATGCAGGGTCTGAGGTCATAGTTCCTAGTTATTGATCTATTAAGACTATACATAAAACTTAAAAAAACTAGCACATGTTTTGTTTTTTCTTATAAAAGAAATTGTCAATCTTATAGACTAAAGAATGGAGATAGTTAAACAAACATGTGAGTGCTTTTTAAAGAATAAGTTTACTGAACTAACTTCATATGAGAAATCTATTTGGAACATAGCTTGTATGTCTACAAAAATTCTCATTGTAGTAATTGTATAAGTGATCCTTTGACTTGCAGTTTCCATAGTTATCTTTTATATGGATTGCTATGTTTTGATACTATTTATAATTTATTCTAATAATGGGTAGTTTAGTTGGTAGTCATTGGATGTAATATGAACTATATGAAGGTAATTGAGTGATTAAGAAAAGATTTATCACCTTAAAGTAATTAGTGATAATGCTTCATTGTTCTCAATTAGTATTGATTCAGAAAATCCTTGGCTAAAGTAGAATGACGTTTTGTAAATAGTTTACAAATTTTATTAATTGAATTAATAGCTAATTGTAAAGAACTAATATTATTGGACTCAAAATTGAGTAGATATTAATTTCATGCTTTATGTCTAATCGAAACATTGTATGATGAATGAGTTGAATTATACGGAAAATTTATGCACGAAAAAGTTAATCAAAACCACTTTGACGTTCTTAAATATTTGTGGTTATGACATATTGTTAGACACTTATCTTGATATATCGATATAAGTCATTTAACTAGAAAATTAAAGATAAAATTAAAGAAGTTTAATTTATCTAATCATAAATATGATTTAAGGTTATAATTTGTATCAATTGCCAACATATTTGAGAATCTAAAGGGTTACATATAAAAAAATAAATTCAAGAGAGAAAAGATATTTTAATCAAGTTGGACTTGATTGTAAAGTTTAAGAAACTTTATAATTAAATATGAAATATTTAATAAATAAGATTTAATATGAGATATTAGATCTTATTTAGGCATAATTAGTACATAATTAAAATTACTTGTTAAAGTTGTTATTCTAATTACTTGTTAAAATTATGATTTATTTGTTTATCATTTTACAATATTGTAGTGATTTGGCTTTTAAAAATCAAAATCCGAAAAAATTTCATAATTATTCCATTACACATGGAATCAAATCCTAACTTAGTTTTTGAACAGTAGAATCAAAATCAACTTTAATCCTATGATTTGATTAAATTGTTTAATTGTTATTAATCTTGAATTTTTTTAATTGAAATTGAAAACTAAAATCCTTGATTGATAAAACATCTTTAAATTTGAAATTGTTTTATATTACAATTTCCCACCTTAATTCTTCTGGATTTACAATCCAAATCATTCGAATGTGTTTTACAATCCCTTGCAAAGCCTAATGATCAAAGAGAATAAAGATTAGCATGTCACTCAATTTAGATGAAATTTAAGTCACCTGCGAATAGAGCAAAACATGGGATTTATTCAATGTGAATGTTGTGGATTTTGTGGATTATTATGGTCAGAGCTGTGTTTTTACGGTGATGAATAAGGCGTGCCACCATGCAATTTGGAGTTACTGAATGTTATTGGCTTGGAAGTTTTCAGCTACGAGAGGCAGCTATTGGCTACGCGATAAGGCATGGTTGGATGGCAAGGAGAAAAAGTAGGTGTCGTCAGGGTTGTAGATGCACAATGGTGTTGCCTGAGACGTGATTGTAGCTTCTTCTGACGGCTACTAGCAAGCAGAAAACAAAAGAACGCGGTAGGAGGCACATCTGGACAGCTGCCAGTCTGGAGGAATGGTGGTGGAATAAGCGCAGCTGGCGATGGGAAGAGAAGCTGCGGCGCAAGCTGGCTGTAGACTAGCTGGGAGCGGGGACAGTCATGGAGACGGTGGCGGCAGACTAGCTGGTGACGGCAACAGCCTTGGAAAGGATGTGTTTGGCTAGTTGGAAGATCTTATCTTGGGTCTAGAATAGGTTTATCCCTGTTCTATCTTAGGACTGGAATAGGGGCGTTTGATAATAAGGATAAGATTATTTGAAGATTGGAATAGGATATCCTGACCTTGAAAATATAATGGTTTGAAAATAAAGATAAATTTATTCTAGTATATTTTAGTATTGGAATAAGATATGTTTGTAATCCAAAGATAAATAAAGCTATCTTTAATTTAAAATAGAGTATTACAAAACATATTACCAAACAAAATTTTTTAATTTGTCTTAAAATCAAAATTTAATTTCAAAATTGAAGTAATCATTTTTCTTAATCATTAATTTATTGATTTCTAATTTAAATTTAGAAAAGTTGTTCTAAAATGAATATTAATTAGACTCTTTAAAATTAAGAAAATTATTTTCTTAGGTAATTAAGGAAAATGTTAATTAAATTTATTTGTTTCAATTTAATTAAGATAAATTAAATTTATGATTTTAATTATTTAGAGAATCATTATTCTATTTATTTAGAAATTGTTTCTTTATTTATGAATAGTAAATATCTTGATTTCATAGAGAAGATAATTTTCTTGATTAAATTTTAAAATTTTTTATTTATTAATAAAGAAAAAGAGCTTTCTTAATTTTTTGAAATAGTTTTCTAATTTATTAACTAAAAAATTTTAATTAATTAAGAAATTAATCTCTAAATAATCAATAAATAACTTTCTTAATTAAATTAAAAGATGTTTTATTTAATTTTGAAAGTAGTTTCCTTTTAGTATTAGAAAATAGTTTTCTAATTAGGGAAAAGCAATTTCTAGTTAGATTATAAATAGTATTCTAATTGATTAGAATGTGTTATATGATTTTGAAAAAGAGTTTTTCTAAATTATAATGAATAATAAGCATAATTTACTAAAAAATGTTTTCAATTAAATTTTGTTAAGGAGTCAAGATATTTAGAAATAGTTTTCAATTGAATTTGAAAATTGATTTCAAATCAAATTAAATTTCTATTTTGAATAGGAATTTTAATTTATTTAGGAATCAATGAGTTTAATCTAATTTAATTATCCAAGGAGTTGAAAATATTATTTTAAATTATGAAGATAAATAACTAAAGTGAAATGAAGATATTTTATACATATAATTTGATTATTAATGCAAAAATTGCAAGTTTGAATATATGATATATAATGCAAGTTGAATTTTATGTTTTACATGTATGATATTTTACATGCAATTATCTATTTAATGGGATGAACAAAATTAAATCCCTTGTTAAAAATATTAAGTCCATGTTTTGAAAATAATTGTTGCCTTTTATTATTATAAGAATAAACCAGAGTTATGTTTATTGTTAGGCTTGTTGAACAAACCTAAGGGCTTAACCCAAATATGTTTAGTTTTATAACAATGAGTTTTACTTAGATAAATTTGTGTGATTTAGATGAAAAAACTTATGATCACATGAATTTAGAGGTAGGGTTAGGATAACATGTAAGATATGTTTTGATAAAAGTTGTCACCTAATAGATCTAGGAGTCACAAGAAATGTAATTGATAAAGTTTTTATCTACCTAATTTAAATTTAGTTGGCTCGTTGAGCAGATTCAAGATCAATTAAATTTAAATGAGATCTTAACCCATTAGAAAGATTTGAGTAATCTTTTTGAATAGTAATTACGACTATTATTTTGAATAAAATAGTGAGTAACCAAATACATTATTAAAATCTTAGAGGGCGGCTGGTTCGCATGGGAGAATGGTAATAAGAATAGGAATGAATATAGTGAGAAATAAAAATAGATATTATCATTATAATTATGATGGTTGGATAAGAGGAATAAATGATTACCTTTACCATTGATAGTGATTGGTTTGTAAAAAATATTGAGAAATAAAAATTTATTGTATTTTAATTAATTAATTACATTGTAATTAATTAATTACAATATGTTGATTAATTAAAATATTGTAATTAATTTTAATGAATTATATTGTAGCTAATTAATTAATTATATTTTATTTAATTAATTAATTATAATATTTTAGTTAATGAATGAATAATATTTTAATTAATTATCTTATATTTAATTAATTATTAATAATATTTTAATTAATTATATTGTAATTAATTACAATATTTTAATTAATTAATTAATTACAATATTTTAATTAATGAATAATTATATTTTAATTACTTATATTGTAATTAATTAATTAATTATATTATATTTTAATTAATTAATTACAATATTTTAATTAATGAATGAATTATATTTTAATTAATTATATTGTAGTTAATTAATTATTAATAATATTTTAATTTATTAATTACAATATTTTAATTAATTAATAATTATATTTTAATTAATTATATTTTAATTAATTATAACAAACACATCCTTACATAATAATGATACTCATTCCTCTAAATTAAGAGAGGAATGTGGTATTACCCAAAAATAGGTAATCAAAATAATGACTCTATAATCATAATCTCTTACCAAACTCAATCTTTCATTTCATACCCATCTCCCTTTTTTTCAAACCCATTAAACAAGTAGACCCTTAATCTTATTTAGTAGTTATGGCATATAATTACTTACTTGCTTTTCATATTTATATTATGTTATAAGTAGAATTTACCTTGTTTAGTATAATTAATACTAAGTTAATGAACCAAATTACTTGGACATAGGCTATATTTAAAAAGAGTTCTCAAATGTAGATAGAAAAGTTGCATGTCTATTATGCAATTTTTCTATAATCCCTGTCGAGGATTTGATAACAAAGTTTTAAAGAAGTTAAAATCATATGGATAACAAGATGTATTGACATTTTAAATTGACTAATGTCTTATAAACTTTGATAAAACATGTAAGATGTATGTCAACACCATGATAGCAAGATGCAAAAAGTTGCATGGAGTATAGCTAAAGGTTATAGTGCCTTGATAAAATTGTTTCATTTAATTTAGCCTACTAAAAGCATAAACGTAGATATCAATTAAAGGCTTTGCTGTAATATGATAATATTTGTCATAAGAAGAAAATAATTGTACAACATTTCTTGATTATACGTGATATGAGATAGATCATACGTATTTGTAGTTCTTGTTTATGAGTAATTGATATTGAATTTAAATTCAACATTACGATAATGTTTAAGGCATGATAAGAAATAGATTATTGAGTAAAAGTAGATGATCCAAGTTTTTGCAAATAGTTTGTATATGTTAGATTAAAGGAGACTTATGCGTAACATAAGTGACAAGAATACAAAGTTAGGTAATTAAGGCTATCTTTTTATGTCATATTGGTTAAATCAATAACTTTTACATCTTCTTAGAAGATTAATAAAATATTATAGGAAAAGGCAGCGTAACCTACAAATGATTTTTATTGATTTAGAGAAGGTGTACAATAGGGTTCATATGGAAATCATGTGAAGGTGTTTAGAAGTTAAGGGAATTCTTATGACTTATATATGTATTAATAAGGATACGTATGAAAGTGTAAAAACTAGAGTAAGGATGATAGGAGGAGATTAAGAGCATTTTTCTATCAATATTAGGTTACACCAAGGCTCCTTTTTAGCCTTTTTTTGTTTCCAATAATGATTGATGAGCTCACTAAGAATATCCAAGGGGATGTGCCTTCATATAAATATATTTTGATGATATTGTTTTAGTAGATGAGACAAAAGAGGGTGTTAATGTCAAGCTTGAACTTTAAAGGGATACGTTAAAGTCAAAGGGCTTTAAATTAAGTAGCACTAAGACTAAATACGTGGAGCGTAATTTTTTACGGCATAAGGTGGCTACTAATGTGGAGGTAATGATTGGTTCAGAAGTTATACTACAAATGGAGTGTTTTAAGTATATAGGATTTATCATCCAGAGTAATGGAGAGATTGATGAAGACATAATTCATTGGATCAGATCAGGGTGACTTAAATAGAGAAATGCATCAGGAGTTTTATGCGATAAGAAGATACCACTCAAGCTTAAAGGTAAATTCTATTATTTAGTAATTAGGTTGGCTATGCTTTATGGGGTAGAGTTTTGGCTCATCAAATAGGTACATGGTCATAAGCTAATGGTGACAAAGATGAGGGTGCTCCATTGAATGTGCAAGTTTACTAGAAGAGATAAGGTCAGGAATGTAATGGTAATGGGCAAATTAAAGGTGACTAATATTATTGAAAAATTAAGAGAGATAAAGCTTAGGTGGTTTGGGCCTATTAAGAGGAGACATTAGACGCTCTAGTGAGAAGATGCAAGAAAATTATACTTAGAGACTATAAGAGAAAAAAAAGGGAAGGCCTAAAAAAAATTGGGGGTAGGTGATCAAGAATGATATGGTACTGATGGAACTTACTGAAGATATTACTCATAATAGAAAACTTTGGTTACTATGATACAAATCAAGGATCTTTTATAAAGAGATCCTTGTCGTTCTCTTAGGTCTTTTAGCATTTTTCTCTTGTAGTTAGCCAAAACTTTTAAATATGTAGTACTTACCTCTTAGAGATTTAGCCTAAGTTTTTTACCTACTTTATTATTATTATTATTATTATTATTATTTATCGTATTATTTAGTTTATTATTTATTTCATTTTTATTTATAAGCATTTATTCTTTCTTTCTTTCTTTCTTTCTTTCTATTACTTTTATTTTAATTTATTATTTTAATTTTAATTTTTTATATTTATATTTATTATTATTGATTTTATTTTATTTTTTATATGGGTCATTTGAAAATTGCCTCTCTACTAGTTAGGGATAAGGGGATATACTAATAGGAATGTCAATTTTGGACCCGACCGACTCAACTCGATTTTGGCCCAGGTTGACAGGCCCACGAGTGAGCTTGACCAGCCTGACCCGGTCCATGGCCATATTGTAACTTCAAAAATAACATCATTTTTTATTTTTTTAAAAAATATGTATAAAATGGGCCAGGCTGGCCAGCTCATGGTCGGACCGGGCCATAGACCATCTAATTCGTGGGTCGAGCTGAGCCGGGCCCGGGCTGACCTATTAACATCCCTGTGTACTACTGGATCTCTCTAAATCTTGTATGCTAACTAAATTTTTGTTGAGTGTTATTGTTGTTATTTAAATCAATAAAATGAGAATCATAAAGTTACATACAAAGATATATGTATCCTTTTGATTATGAACAGTGTAAAACTTATGAAACTTGTTAAATTGAAGAATAATCAATTCAACCTTCAACGAAAGGATGAGGATGATGGTATTGAATTGTTAAATTTATGCATATGAGGTATTTGATGGAATAACAATTCATAAAAGATTTATACTTATATTTCATTATAAAACTAATAGCTGTATGTGATAATAGTCATATGTATTAAATGAAATGCTGATTAAAATTTTGAAAAGTTCAAATTGTTTAAATCTAAGTTGAAATTAAGAATTGAAAATGTTGAAGTACTTCAATGAGATTGTTATGGTAAGTTTTAAATTTTCGGTTATCTATAAGGAATAAGATTCCCCGGTGAATATCTTCACAATTAAATTCTATAAGAGTGTGGATTTATGTAAGGAGTAAATATGAGATATTGTATGATGCAATATTATTTTTCCTATAGTTATGCCTAGTATGACTTACTTTAATAGTTCCAATTGAATCAATTAGCAATATTTCATATTAGATATGAAACACTAAGTATTGGAAAGAGTCAAAGTTAATAATTTAAAGATGTGATGCTTAGGTAAAACATGTATTATCCACTAAGTTTATAACTAAATTGTGTAATAAAAGGCTATGAGATGTCTAAAAGGTAGGATATAATCTTACATACCTATTTAACAATTTTTTTGTTTTAATGTATACTTATAGGAGAATGGTTAATTGGAACTAGTACCTTTGTTGATACATTTGATATATAGTTGAAAGGCTACGAAATAATAAAAGATTCACTTTCATGAAAAATTCAAAGAATTTTTTTTGGAGATGATTGTGAATTTATCATGTCTATAAGAAGGTTAGTGAGAGTATAGTTGTATCCTTCAATGGGAGTATGTACCTTCAATTTTATTGTTAAAAAAGGACCTAAAAGAATTCTTTTGGACAAAGTACTAAATATGATATATGATTATTCTTATAATCATGGTTACATAAATGCTTTTTATGCTACACTTTTAACTAGAGGTACACAAAAATTAGTAGCATTGACTCTTTTTTTTATAGGAAAGGGCTTAATGGAATTATCAATAGCTTAGGTATTAAAAGTCTCTTTTTAGGGGTAAGTGTATTTTTTCTTATCTCTTAGTGTATTAATTTTTGTTGTTAATCTTTTTATTCATTTACTATTTTTTATTTTTTATTTTTTTCAATTTTATTTCATTTATGCAGAGACATATTGCTCATAGAGAACAATAATTCTAATTTTCAATTGCTGAAAATATAATTGTCCAAGAATAACTCTTGTTTAACATGAAAAGTTAATTACTTAATTCTGAGAATTAGATTTATAGAGATAGATTGAAAGTTGTTTACATATTCTAAGTCCAAATACATAGATAATGTACTAAAGATGTTTAGTACTTAGGATATCAAATACATGTGAAGCATTAAAGGTATCCATTATTCTATATATAAGTTGATATTTGAGTTCAAGGTTATATAGACATTAACTTTGGAATTAAATCCTAACTAAGGTCAATTTCAATTAGAACAATATCATTCAAGATTGGAAAGGTTTCAATGTAGCAATGGTTGCTAATTAATCCGTAATATATTTTTTTATTTAGTGTAAATGATTAATTGAATCAATAAGTTATTTAGTAAACTTGATATAGTTCCTTGCATTGTTCAAGACAGTAATGTACTGTAGAACATTAGAGCTATTGAGCATGTAAAAGGAGCTAAGGTCTCATTAAAAATCCAAGGATCTATTTAGGCAAATGTTCTTAATTATAATGATAATGAAGATGAAAATTGTAAGATTTAAGCAAATGTTCACTATAGAGAATCTATTAAAATTCTTTTATTAAGTCATTTTCCTAACAGTAACATGATCGTCATATGGTGATATGGTATAAGATACTTAGACAAGTGGCTTAATGCAAGTGAGAGAATGTTAATTTGTACCCTACAACCAATCAGTCGGTTATGGTTTGGTGACAAAATAATGTAAAGACATTCTTTATCTTATACATATTTAAATGTATATAATAAAGTCCATGGGATAATTATATATTGCAAATAAAGTTATGATGAGATTATAATTATGAGGTTCATATGACATTTATGTATTATGCCTAAATTGTTCCTAGTTATTGTTCTATTAAGACTGGACATTAATATAATGTAAAAAGACTAGCACATGTTTGTTTTTCCTTATGAAAGAAGTAGTAATCTCATTGACTAAAGTATGGAGATATTTAAGAAAAACTTGTGGTTGCTTGTTAGAGAACAAATTCACTTAATTGACCACCCTATATAAAAAATCCATTTGAAGCATTACTTGTATATCCACGAAAATTCTTATTGTGATTAAGGATGGCAACGGGGCGGGGCGAGGGTGGGGAGTACCTTCCCCGCCTCGTCCCCGTCCCCGTCCGGCACCCCGCTCCCTGTCTCTGACCCCCGATCCCCAAAGTGGAGATATTTTTGTCTCATTCTCCATCCTCGAGATCCCCGTTAAGTCCCCGCGGGGACCCAAATCTCCTAACCCTCGCCCTACAGTGCATAAAAAGCTTTGAATAATTTATCATAATTTTTTGTTTATAATTTATAAGAACATAGATAATTTCTTCTCATATATTTTAAATTATTATATACATTAAATTATTCTTAAAACTTTTACAAATTTTCAATAATTTCAAAAAATTTATTCTATATTTTATAGAAACTGATTCGGGCTTCTAACTTTTCATATTTACATAGATAATTAGTGCTTCTTAGAACTAAAATTGTTAATATTTACTCAATTAAAATTTTCATTTAATCCAACTGAAACGTTATAGTCTTTGTTGATTATACCCAATTTCTAGTAAAGAGTATAAAATTAAAAATATATAATATATTTATAAAATTATAGTGAACGGGGATCCTCATGGGGTGGGGATTATTCAACCCGTTCCCGTCCTCAACTCTATCTTGGGGGTTATATTTGCCTCATCCCTGATTCTACGGGGTGATTTTTTTCCCAATCCTGCCCCCACACACCCCGAACCCAAATTGCTATTCCTAATTGTGATGATTATGGTGAACCTTTGCATTGCCAAAGTTATACTTATGACCTATTCTAATCATAGGTAGTTCAGTCAGTAGTTATTGGATGTATCATAAACTATATGGAGGTAGTTGAGTGATCAAGATAGGATTCATCAACCTAAAATAATTAGGAAAATGTTTCTTTATTCTCAATTAGTATTAATTTTGAAAATTCTTGGCCAAGGTGGAATGACATTTTATAAATAATTTACAAATGTCACTAATTGAATCAGTAGCTAATTATAGAGAACTAATATGATTGGACTCAAATAGAGTAGATATTAATTCTATTCTTTATGCCTAATCGGAATATTATATGATAAAATAATTGAATTATATAGAAAAATCATGCACAAAAAGGTTAGTCATAACCACTTTAACATCTCTAAATATTTAAATGGTCATGATGTATTGCTAGATGCCAAACTTAATATTTGTATGTAAATTGTTTAACTACAGAATTAAAGATAACGTAAAAGAGTTTAATTTATATAAACCTAAATATAATTTAGGATTATAATTTGTACCTATTTCCAACATATTTTGGAACCTAACGGGTTACATATAAAAAACTGGTTAAAGAGAGAAAAGATATTTTAATCAAGTTGGACTTGATTTTAAAGTTAGAGAAAATTTATAATTAAATATGAGATATTTTTAATTTCAAATCATAATGATTTTTGATTTAGAACCTTACTTTGGAGGTGACTGCGAATCTCTGACCCCAGGCATCATAGAGCAAGACACTAAGATCATTGAGTGACCTTGCATTTTTCATGGTGAGATCGTAGCAAATTTTTCCCAAGAAAATGATGGAAAGTTCACGATTACTAATGTTCTTTTTTATTTCTTTTTATTTTTTTTTGCAATTTGCATGTGATCCATTAGGCATATGTTGAGACCAAGAATGTTCACGATGTTCAGATACCAAGGTGTGGAATTAGACACTCTTTTGAAGATGTCTCCTAACGAGAATGCTAAGCTCTTTCATGCTCGTGCTCACAGAAGTTAAAACTGTATCCATGCACAATTGATTCACACTCAAATTTGTTTTCATAAATCTTTGATTTGAAATAGGCTCCATCATGGTTTAAAGAGAAGGCCAAGGGATCTGATTAAGAAGTTGCGCAAGGCGATAAGATGTTTAGATTTTGAAATGTTTTGAACCTTTTTGTAGGTCTTTCTGATGTTGTATGTAAAAAGTGTTAATTTATGCCCTATGGCCAATCAGTTAGTTATAACTAAGTGACAAAATAATTTAAAGACATTTTTATCTTATACTTATTTAGATGTATATGATAAAGTCCTTGGAATAATTATACATTACAAAAGAAATTATAATGAGATTATAATTATAAGATTCATATTGCATTTATATATTATCCTTAAATTGTTTCTAGTCGTTGTTCTATTAAGGCTAGACATTAACAGAATGTAAATAGACTAGTATACGCTTTGTTTTCCTTTATGAAGGAAGTAAGAGATCTCATAAATTAAAGTATGGAGATATTTAAACAAACATTTAGATGCTTATTAGAGAATAAATTCATTGAGCTGACTCTATATAGAAAATCTATTTTAAACATTACTTGCATGTCTATAGAAAATCTCATTGTGATGATTTTATAAGTAATTTGACTTGAGATCTTCAAAGTTATCTTATATAAGGATTGTTATATTTCGATACTACTTATGACATGTTATAATTAAGGATAACTTAGTTAGTAGTCATTAGATGTAGCATGAACTATATAGAGGTAGTTGAGTGATTAATCTAAAATTCATCACTATAAAGTAATTAGGGATAATATTCTATTGTTCTCGATTAGTATTGATTCGGGAAATCCTTGGTCAACGTAAAGTGAATTTTTGTAAATAGTTTACAAATGTCATTAATTGAATTGATATCTAATGCAGGAGAATTAATAGATTGGACACTCAAAATATAGTAGACATTAATTATATTTTCTATGTCTAATTAGAACATTGTATAATGAAAGGATTCAATTATATAGAAAAATCATGCATAGAAAAGTTAGTCAAAACCATTTTGTCATTTTTAAACATTTAAGTAGTCATGATACGTTACTAGACATCAATCTTGATCTATATGTATAAATTGTTTAATTAGATAATTAAATATAAATTAAAAGAGTTTAATTTATCATCATCGACACCCAGTTGCAGTCCCATTGAGGTACAGGGCCTGGGGAGGTCTGACAGTACGCAGCCTTACCCCTACCTAATAGAGAGGTTATTTTCGATAAAGAGTTTAATTTATCTAATCTTAAATATGACTTAGGGTTATAATTATATCAATTGCCAACATATTTGAGAATCTAATGAGTCTCACATAAAGAACGATTTGAAGAGAATAAATATATTTTAATCAAGTTTAACTTGATTGCAAAGTTTAAGAAATTTTATAATTAAATATGATTTATTTAATAAATATGGATAAATATGAGATATTGGACCTTATTTGGGCATATTTGGTATTTAATTAGAGTTTAATTAAAATAAGAATTTAATTTCAATTAAATCACTAAAATGATTATAACTTATATAAATAAGCTTAAGCTTTAAGAGAGCTAACATTCCTTGCTTAACCATGTCCATAGTTCTCTGAACCTATTCTATGGATAACATTAGAGGCTGAACACTTATTTGACTACGATGGTTGAAATGGACCGATTTCAAAAACAGTTCAAGGGATACAACAAGAACATGATCAAGCTTCGAAATAAGGTAGGAATTAAGCCGAATGCTTTATTATGATTTAACTTTCAATCATTTTATAAAATTAAAGTGATATTATTTTTTGGAAAATCAAAATACAAAACAATTTGTAATTATTCCGCTGTAAGTGGAATTATCTCGTCTCAATTTTCCAACAAATTATCCACTGTTCTGGTCTAACATTACTTGAGAGTAAGTTACTTTTTATGTAAATAAATATCAATCATCTCTTAAGAAATGAATTAGATGTTAAGAGGAGTACTATATGTGGATGAGTTTTAGGTTTTTGAGATTTGAATGTTTACGTATGTCATGATTTAAAAAGAGAAACAATTTTATAATTTTGTTTGGAGTAGGGCTTTAGACTACATGTCTATTACTATTGCAATTTTCTCAATACTTCTCAATAGAATCCACAATTGAGAAATTTAGAAGTTGATTGATGATAGTCGGTTTCTGTGTAATATTATTAGCATTTGGACAAAGTGAGAGTGTTTGGTAGCATTTAGTCAAAGACATACACGTGTTTATCTTCTCTATGATCATTTCATCCTATATCCTTCGGATTTTAGCTTGTTAGCATTATTGTTCCAAAACTTTTATCTAGAACGTCAGTAACGTTTCTGCTTGTTAACTCCCACATATCCTCTTTAATACCATAACGCACGTTCATAAATTTATGATTATTATTATTATACTAAAAAACATTCCTGTGCTCTTTTAATATTAACAACGTTCATGTCTCTGCTATAAAAAAAGACATACATATGTGACTCTTCTCTCTTTCTACAACATCTTAAGCATCTGCTATAGTTTTCTTACCCATCACATACCCGTCTGCTTTGCTAATTACGACCCACATCTATCTGCTGCATTCTGCTTCTTCTGTTTTTTCCTTAAGTCACGGAGGCAGTTCCTACTCTACCCTTTGGAGTGCATCAAAGCTGGTGGAGGAGGCGTTAACCTTAGGGCCGAATCTCGTTGTCCTATTGCACCATAGAAGGGAAATTTCAGACTTAAGACATAAAATAATTAATTGGAAATCTCGTTGTTCCAATTAATTATTTTATTGTTGTTTCTCTAACAATCTAAGTTAGAAATATTTCTTATGTTACTATTGTTGTCAAAATTGCGTTGTTCTGATCGCTCTTCATCAGGATATATTTTTCTTGCTACTGTTTTTGAATTTACTACTTTTTGTTGGAAATTATTGCGCTCTTGCTACTGCGTATTTATTTCAGAATAAGTTGGAATATTGATTATTTTGTGTTAGACATCTCTGCTTTCGTTTTTAACATGTCGTCTGCGAATAAGACCAATGTAGGTTCTGCACTTACTATTCCCCACATAAATTCTACCCCTATCACCGTAGCCCAGAGGATTATACCTAATCTAACTAGATTAGAGCCTCTAGATAGGAGAAACTTTAAATGATGGTTTAAGAAAATTCTTTTTTACTTTCAACAATACAAAATCAATTATGTACTGTTTCAAGAAATTCCCAGCGACAATACCAACCCTAAGACATCTAAGGATAACCACACTGTTAGGAGAGTGTTGCTTAACCATATGATAAACCTATTGTTTGATATCTAATGTAGGTACAAAACTTTATAAATGAAATATGGGACGGATGATGCCAATACTAAGAAATATGTGGTTGCTAGGTGGTTAAAATTTACCGTTGATGATGATAAGCCTATTATGAACCAATTACATAAGTATGAAAACCTAGTTGCTGAAATATTTGCTGAGGTTATGAATATGTGTGAATTATTTCAAGTTAATGCCCTTATTGAGAAACTACTTATCTCATATAATGAGTATAAAAATCAATTGAGGCATAAGAAGAAAGACATGAAGCTTTAAGAGTTGATAGGACATATAAAGATTGAGGATGCCAACCATATGCAAGATAAGACCAAATCACTCACCTTTGTCCCTACTGTTAAGGCTAATGTGATAGAACATAGAATTGCAATTAACTTCAAGAAGAATGGGGGACAAAACAAGTCCTTCAATAGTAACAAGCATGGTCAGTTTAAATGCAAAAGGATTGATGGTGACTGTTGGTGGTGTCATAAGACAAGCCATCTTGCTTCTTTTTACCAAGCTAGAATCAACCATGAGAAGAAGGACCAAGGACATAAACCATGACAATTTGGGAAAGGAAACCAGAAGGGGTACCAACGAAGCAAACATAAGAGCTTTGATAAGCCTCAAGCTAATATGGTCAAAGTTAGTGATGATGATGAAGAGATCATTATTGCTGTGGTGTACGAAATCAACCTTGCTAGAAATTTGGTCTAGTGGATTGTTGACACAGGAACCACACGCCACATCTGCACCAACAAGGACCTGTTCAAGGAGTTGAATGAAGCTGTTGATGGTGAATTTGTATACATGGGCAACTTCAACAGAGTTCCTATCGTAGAAGTTGAGAAGGTCACTCTTAAACTCACTTCTGGAAAAGTTTTAGCATTAGAAAATGTTTTTTTTCCTGATGTTTGTAGGAACTTTATTTCTGGGACATTACTTAACAAGGCTGGTGTTAAACTTACACTTGACTCTAATAAGCTAGTTCTTACTAAGAATGAGAACTTTGTTTGTAAAGGATTTTATAATGGGAGTTTATTTGTACTTGATGGTAAAATGAATTCATCTACTTCTTTCGTTTATATTATTGAGTCTCTAGAACTATGGCACTTTAGAATTGGGGATGTGAATGTGAGGTCAATTAAGAGGATGCAAAGCTTAAACATATTGCCTAACTAGATCACTAACAAAATAGAAAAATGTCAAATTTGTGTTGAAGCTAAACACTCTAAGAAACTTTTTAAGTAAGTGACTGAGAGAGTGTCATGATTGTTAGATTTGGTGCACACAGATTTGCATGATTTTAAGAATAATATGAGTAAAGGAGGCATGAGATATTATATTACTTTTGTGCATGATTGTTCTAGATTTACTAAGGTTTACTTATTGAAAAATAAAAGTGACGTAGGTGAAATGTTTATGAAATACAAAATTGAGGTTGAGAACCAATTAAAAAGGAAAATTGAGAGATTAAGGTTTGATTGAGGTGATGACTATAGTACCGATTTCCTTGCTGACTTTTGTGGAAAAGTTGATATTATTCATGAGCTTTCAACTGCTTATAAACTCGAACAAAGTGGAATAACCAAGAGGAAAAACCAGATACTTAAGGATATATATGATGAATGTAATTTTTATTTCTTTGGGTTTACCCAAATTTATGTAGAGAGAAGCAATTCTTTTAACTTGTTATATTTTAAACAGAGTCCCTCATATAAAACTAGATCAAATCCCTTATGAAATTTGAAAAGGTTATCCACCTAAATTGCGTTTTTTGAAAATGTGGGGGTGCCTTGCTAAGGTGGCTCTAACTGAACATAAGAGGAAGAAAATTGAGCTTAAGACCATTAATTTAAATTTCTAAGATATGGCTCTAATAGTGTTGCCTATAGATTTGTGGTTAAGGAAGAGAGATCTAGCACTTATGGACCAATTATGGAGTCAAGAGATGCAGTATTCTTTGATGATATATTTCCTATAAAAGTGAGTATGCAAACTCCTAAAGAATCTATACCTAGTTGTTCTATCAATGATGACATAGAGGAAGATGAAATTGTTGTATTAAGGAGAAGCAAAAGAGCTAAACTATCCACCAGTTTTGGTTCTAACTTTATTACTTCCTTTATGGTGAAAAAACCTGAGGAGATAGATGACATTTTTGTGGTGACTTATATTATTAAGGAAAATCCCAAAACTTATGAGGAAGCAATAAGCTCTATGGATGCTACTTTTTGGAATGAAGCCATAGATAGTGAATTAATCATATCTAATAAAACTTGGGTTTTAGTTTATCTACCTTGAGGTTGCAAGCCTTTGTAGTGTAAGTAGATTTTCAAAAAAAAAATTGAGACCTGAAGGAATCATTGAGAGGTTCAAGGCAAGACTTATGATTAAAGGCTTTAAACAAAAGGAAACTTATGATTAAAGGCTTTAAACAAAAGGAAAGATTGGACTTTTTTTTATACTTACTCTCCTGTTACTAAAATTGCATCTATAAGGATGTTATTTGTTGTTGCCTCGGTATTTAAGCTTCATATGCACCGAATGGATGTTAAGGCAACTTTCTTAAATGGTGATCTTGATGAGGAAATTTATATGGTCCAGCCCGAGGGGTTTAGAGTGCCTGGTCAAGAACAAAAGGTGTGTAAGTTGGTTAAGTCTTTATATGGACTTAAACAAGCTCCCAAACAATGGCAAGAGAATTTTGAAAGTGAGATTATCAAATATGGTTTCACCTCTTTTAATGTTGATTCTTGCATTTATGTGAAATCTGATGCCAATGGGTGTGTGATCATAACTCTTTATATGGATGATATGCTTATTTCTGGTACTAGTTTATATGTCATTGATACTACCAAGAGTCTACTAAAGTCTTCCTTTGATATTAAATATCTTAAACCTATGGTCTTTATTTTAGGAATTAAAGTTGATAAGACTGACTCTGGTTTTAGGTTGAATCAAACTCATTATGTTGAAATTTTTTTGAAGATGTTTGGTTATTATATGTTGAACCAATCGAGACTCCCTATGAGGCTAGTGTTGCTTTAAAAAAAATCTTAGTGATAGTGTAAACCAAGATAAGTATGGTAAAATTCTTGGTAGCGAGATGTTCTTGATGAATTATTCTCATCCTGATATTGCATATTGTTTGAGTAGACTTAGTAGGTATACTCATAATACTAGTTAAGAGCATTGGAATGCATTGGCTCGTTTGTTGAGATATTTGAAAGGTACTATACATTATGGATTATCTTTTGCTAGTCATCCTCCTGTATTGGAAGGGTATTCTAATGATAACTAGGTTATAGAAAGTGATGATATACACTCTATCAGTGGTTATGTTTTTACCTTGACAGGAGTTGCAGTGTCTTAAAAATCATCCAAGCATACATATATTACAAGAAAAATAATGGAGGCTGAGTTCTGGCTTTGAAGATGGCAGGATGGAAAGCTAAGTGGCTAAGGAATCTCTTAGCAGATATCCTGCTTTAGGAAAAATCAATTCTTTCTGTGTTCCGTCATTGTGATTTGCAGGCTACCATTCATGTTGCCAAGAACAAGGCATACAATGGCAAAAGTAGACATATTAGATTGAGACGTAAAATTGGTTGTACTTTAATTAGACATGGTGTAATTTCTCTAAACTATGTCAAGTCAAAGAGAAACTTAGTGGATTCGTTTACAAAAGCTTTCAGTAGGAAATTAGTTTTAGAGAATGCTAAAGAAATGGAGTTAAGCCCAATTATGTAGTAACTTAGTGATGGATACCTGTCTTGGGAAACTAAGTTCAATGGGTTAAACGAAATTATATGGTGACTACTTATATGTCTATTGTTTGTGGAATAATACCAAGATATATTCAGTTGTTGAGTATCAATCCTAGCATGACTTTACTGCGTTTGATGAGGTTGGATTAACTTTATGTTAGTAACATTTATGTTTATTAACTGCCCTGTGAGAGTATTTGGGCTATTTCTCTAGAGCGATTATAAGACCAGGACATTTTGAGGTTGTTTATTTCTCCAGCAAGTTCTGTCTCTTATTTTCTGGAACACTAGGTTCAAGACCTAATTCACGTAATTGTTCACCTATTTTTTCTCCTAAATTGTTACAGTTTTTTTCTCAAGTTTTGGACTAAGTGAGGGATTGTTAGCGTTCTTGTTCCAAAACTTGTATTGCCCTATAACGTTAGTAACATTTATGTTTATTAACTCCCACAGATCCTCTTTAATACCATAACCTACATTGATAAATTTATGATTATTATTATTATACCAAAAAACGTTCCTTTGCTCTTCTAATATTAACAATGTTCATTTCTCTGCTATAAAAATAGACATACATACGCGACTCTTCTCTCTTTCTACAACATCTCATGCATCTGCTCTACTTTTCTTACCCATCACACACGCGTTTGCTTTGCTCATTACAATCCACATCTATCAGTTGTATTTTGCTTCTTCTGTTTTTGTTTTTCCTTAAGTCACAGATGCAGTTCCTACTTTACCTTTTAGAGTGCACCGGAGTTGGTAGAGAAAGCATTAACCCTGAGGTCAGATCTTGTTGTCCTGCTACATTGTAGAGTGGAGTTTTTGATTTATGGCAGTGATTTTTCACGACTCCTTGCATTTCAGATAAGCTATTCCAATTAACTATTTTATTACTATTTCTCTAATAGAGCTTGCCTTCATTTATTTGAGATCATGATTTTCTGCCGGTGTTTTAAACTAAATTTGAAAATTTTTTTTATCAATTTTCTTGCTCTGATTACATGTACAAAAAAGGGGAGGCTCTACCTGGCAAGAAACTTAATCCAGTTAAGACTCACCTTCGCGACATGATCATTGTACCTAATATGATTGGTATAATTGATTTTATCAATTCGAAATCAAACCTGAAATGAGGGGTCACAATTTTGCCGATACAAGCGTGTTAAGCGTAGGAACATAGTTTGGGCCAGGTTTTTGCCCTCTCAAGTGAATCCTTTGTTTTCACATATTCCTTAATTGTCTATGACATGGTTTAGTTTATCAGATTTGTATTTGGTTTATGTATTAGTTCCTCCGCTCAAAGTTGTTTCGGACAAGACATTTAGGTCCTGTTTAGTAATGAATGGGAATTAAAAATAGTAATCAAAATAGGAATGAAATTCCTATTTGGTATAGTATTAAACAATGTTAATACTTATGTCAGTATTCGATATTAAATATTAAATATTAAAAATGATAATAAAATTTTTACTCATATTTAATTATTATACAATTTATTTTGTACATAATTAATTAAAATATTTATTGTTATATATAATTAATTTATAAAATAATAATTTAAAAATTATTAATTTTAAATAATTATGAATGATTTTTATGATAAGAATAAAAGACAAAATAAAATAATTATTAAAGAAATTAATATAAAAGATAATTTTGACGATAATATTATCAATATCTTGATAATATTTTTATAAAAATTTGATAATATTCTAATAATTTCTAGAATTTTATTTTAGCTTATACTCACACCCCTAAAAAATAAAAATTCAGAATTATTTAGAATTCATTCCAATTTTGTTATCCTTATTTTATCTGTGACAAGTAACTAAACAACTAAAAATTAGAGAATAAGAGTTGCATTCTCATCCCCACCTCTTTATTACTGATTATAAAAAATGGCCTTACTTTTGCTTGAACTTATATGTTATTGTCAACAGATTACCTTGTCTTGTTGTGATTACTTGAAAAATGCAATTCTGAAAGAAAATGGAATGTCGTAAAACTAGTGGATTGGACTAATTAACCGAACTGAGGAAGAAGACAGGTGTCGATGCAATCTGTGAATTTATCCATTAACGAAAAGATCAATAGCTACGAGTTAAATGCTTGATTTTAATGAGATTAGAAACCAATAAGCTTTTTAGGGTCCAAATGATCGCGTCTCAGTCAAAGTATGAAGCCCACAAGGAATATAGATGCTTCAAATTGGGTTGAACTTGAAGTTTTCTTAAACGTGAAGTGTTACGGTACCAATCCATCTAAAAATATTTCTCCGTTCACCTTTCAATAGACTTCCAAGTTTGTACGATGTTAGACTTGCCAATAAGTTAGGTTAGGTCAGGATAAATCGGCGGATGGCTTATCTCGAGTACAAGCTGACTGACTTGTAGCTCAATTTACTATATTTTTTAAAAATATATATAAAAAGATGTTTTTTTTTTAAATAACAGTTGGGTCACAAATTAACTTGTACCCTCTCGATTTTGATCCTTGGTTCGATCAGGCTGACCTCGATCAACCTAGACTCAAATCGAGTTAGAGTTGACAAAATAAGTTGGGCCATATTTAACATTCTTGTACGACATGAATCATAACTTCGATGAACAAGAATGTTTATATCAGTTTTTTATATATAGTAAGACTAAATGGGACATCGGCCTGAAAAAAGGATAAACAACTGAGTAGGATAGCTAGTAGTTATTGAAATAATAATAAAAATTAATGAGAAAGATGACAAATAGAGTTAAAGAGGAAGAGAATCGTGACCTACTTCGTGGACAATAAAATTTTATAATGTTATTCATATAAGTAGGAATACTCAAATTAAGTTTTTCTTATATATAAATTAGACAGATAATCACAATTAATTAAATGATCTTATCAAAATAGTTGTGATTGTTATTATTACATCAACAATAATACTTAGTAAAAATTTCAATGAGATGCGAGGTCTAGAGAAGTACAGTAATATGCAGCTTTATTATTGACTAATAGAGAGACTGTTTTTAAATGATCAAGATAAATGAATGAAAATAAAAAGAAACATAGAAAGAATAAATAAATAAATACAAGAATTGTGATTGTAATTATTTAAAGAATATTTCTAAAATCAACTTGAAATGAGCACAAATGAAAGTGCATTTGTAAAAATCAACTTATAGTTGACAAATTGATTAATGGTACAATTAATTAAATGGTTTCATCAAGGTAGCTTTGATTATCAAAGGATGGTTATAATATTCCCTTAGAAAATGGATGAACACTTTCTTTTTTTTTTAGAACGGAGGAATCTATAGTCGTTATCCCTTGAATGCGTACTGGATAAACTTCCAGATTGACGCAATAATGTGCAAATCACATCAACCAAGTACTCTGCATTAGACAAGCCCTGTACGACAAACTCGATCACAAGAGTATAGGTAGGAGGGATTCAAACATAGGACCTTTTTGTTGTTGTTGCTTTTCTTGAGTTCAGTAGTAAAAAATCACAATAATTTTGATTCTCGTTTCATAAACATTCTTATTTGAGATTCTACTGTGTAGTTTGATCTAAGAAATTTATCAAAAATTTTATTATTTTATTTTATTAAAACAATATAATCTAATTATTTATAATAGTAAAACAACTAATATTATTAAATATTGAATATCACATTTTTTTGCATCTTTATGATGTAAGTACATAGCGTTTTCTAATCTTTTCCATATCAACCATTCATTTAGCTAATAGTTAACCAAAATTTTCCCCTTCATAAATAGATTTAGCTAACAACAATTGTTTAAGATTATATATATGTCAATTTTGCTTTTTCTTTCTCTTTTCTTTCTATAGCGGAGATAGTTGCACATAATGACAAATCACGCCGTATTATTAAAAGCTTGTAGTAAGAAGGGGTTTCGTTTTAGTGCCCAAAAATAATATTATAAAGCTTTTGTGTGTTCTCCATTACTTGTGTAAATAAGGCTTATATTATATAGTATATAACTTCAATCATAGGTGTAACCCCCCATCACCCTAGAGTACGCACCGGAACGCCCGTAGGTCATTCCGACACATAACCTAAGATAATGGAACGCTACGTGAAACAACTATCAAACTCCACATGGCATCACATACATCATAATCATAAGAACCAGTAATTGAAATTCACAAAATTTTAAAGACCAAAATCCACTTTTCATTTCTCCCAAAACATCTGTATATACATGAGTGTACAGTCTGTACATATCAAACCTAATACATGTACTATGCCAAAATAAAATAAA
>JANQBM010000009.1:15498319-15520672 GCA_025594535.1 Erythroxylum domingense | reverse complement strand
TAAAATTTATGTTTGTTTTATTATTTTATTTGTTACGTAAATTTTGTCTAATTACTATCTTAATTTATATTTTATCCACATTAAATTTTATTTATTTAATAATAACATATTATTTGTAAAAGTTTATATTTCATCCACATTAAATCTTATTTATTTAATAATAACATGTTATTTGTAAAAGTAAAGTACAATTTTCAAATCAAAAGTGACGTACCTTTATGTCAAAATATGTGTTTTTATATAATTTTACTCAATTAATTCTTATTACATACATCATCTCATTCCTCTTATGTCTATGCAATGATCATCTAACTCGGCCACCTGTCATTATTGCTTCAAAAATCGTACTCTAGCTTAAACCTTCTAAACTTTCATATTTTCCTTTTTATAGAGTCAGCCTCTTGGAACTCAAAAACGCCAATAGACCTTTATATTAAAGCCTGCCAATATTCTTTAAAGAGAGGCATTAAAGTAAAATAAGTGATAAGTTGTTCTTTTCCACACCTCCAATCTGTATACATGTAAAATTTAATGACTAGACTCGAGCCAAGTGCCCTGCCTCACTTCTTTTGTGAGGACGGGTACAATGGCCGATCTTAGAAGTCCTAGATAGTTGGTCCTATTTGTTTTTCAATTTGGCTGCTTAGGACATTTTCCCTTGGTCAACCCACAAATTTACATTTACTGGTCCAAATACTAGAATCTCAAGATTTGCGTTATTCTCTGTAAACTGACATCTCCGTATGTTATTTCTTATGTATCTTCAACCTTAATTCTTATATCATATTTTCCCTACAATCATTAAAAACTAGTTTTCACCTGTTTCTTATAAAACTCATCTGATGTTTCCAATGTTTTTATATCCACCAAGTCAGGACTTGGTGATTTAAATAATAGAACAAAACTACAGCAACTCCAATTTGA
This sequence comes from Erythroxylum domingense, assembly GCA_025594535.1. NCBI lineage: Eukaryota > Viridiplantae > Streptophyta > Magnoliopsida > Malpighiales > Erythroxylaceae > Erythroxylum > Erythroxylum domingense. The sequence continues at coordinate 15,519,748 of JANQBM010000009.1, read as the reverse complement.
AAAATCCCATTTTGTACATGAAAAATGAAAACTATTCATTCAAAATCAGCTGTTGCTTAAGTTTATTTTTACTCCATTATTTAGGGTAGTATAATTCCAGTTTGTTTCACTAAAAGCGTCGTCACATAGTTGAAGGATTTTGTAATTCTTTCCAGTGGACAAAGATAAACAAAACGATTATAATTTGGCTTATGAGTTGCTGGATAACTGTTCTGGTTTCCTTTCCTACTATCATTGGTACGCTTCCTGGATCATCTAATGAGTACTAGCTATAATTTGTCAAATAGGGCTACTAAAGGGGTATACGGAATCCAGCAAACAATCTAAAACTAATAAAAAGCCACAACCAGAAGAGATCCATTCAGAATAATATAATTATACCAAGAACCATAGTAAAATTTGGTTTCAAACAAACACAAAATATAAACACATCAATTGCAATTAAAAAAATGATAAAATACAGTATTTTTGGAATTTCAAATATACAAAAGATGTCTTCTATAACTCACACTATAGTCTTTGAAACTAGAGATTGATTTTCTAAAATGTAATTTGATTTCAGTTGTATCCGTTGTCCAAAAATAATATTGATTACATAATACAAAACAAATATGCAACTATCATCCAAAACGATGCTAAAAATTAGATGTGCAAACAATACATAAATACATATGGGTTGATTTTAATTATTATAATTGTCGAAACTAAAACATATAAAACGAATTATTGAATGGTAATCTAAAATTCAAAGATAGCGATGAAAAGAAAGCAACGAACTTTCATGAGAAGAATTTTAACTTACCTAAACCCAATAGATATCAAAAATAGATAGAGATTAGAGCTCTGAAGACCAACGAAGAGGAGATGGCAATGACGAGGACTGATGACAGCAGTGGCGGTGATGACAGTTCTAACGAACAACTATAAGAAGTTAAAAGACGGGTAAAGTTTTAAGAATCAGGTGAAGTGAACGAGGAAGAAAGAGTGAAAGTACGAAATTTACAAGGGAAACCTAATTGTTTAAGTTTTTTAAATTATATTTTTACTCTAAATTTTATTAATATTTTTTACGTCGATTAGTATTTTACTCAAAGATGCAAATACCGTATTGAGCTTAGTATCGAATTGAGTTTTAGTACAGTACTGTATCGGTACCAATTAATATCAGGTATCGTTTCGGGTAATTTTTTAAATTTATAAAATAATCCATTAAATTTTATAAATTTCGCAAAATAGTCTATTGGTATATTGTATAGCTATATACTGTATACTTTACAAGTTTACATGAACCCTGTTTCAAAAAATCATAATAATAAATAATAATTTAATATGTAATAATTTTTAAATATTTCACATATAAATAATAACCTCAATTAATATAAAAAAAGACAATCATCATAATATACATATAAAAATAATAATAATACAAAATATTTAAAATATTACAATAATACAATTTCATCAATTTAATAAATAATAATTATATCAAAACTTCCAATAAAAAGCAATAAATATCTTTAACTATTACAATTTTATCATGACAAGAAAACAATAAAGTTAAAGTTAAACCTGAAATAAAAACATTTACAATTACGCCATATATATAGAATTTAACATAAATTGATAAACATCAAATATAAGTAAAATTAAAAGAAGGGGAAAAAAACTGGAACGAAATTCAATCATCAATGGGAGGATATTTGCTATAACTGCACTGACTCCAGTTATAATTTAGTACAAATTCCTCATCATTGAGAGAAGCTTCTTTATTATCATTATAATTTAAATTTAATGCACCAATTAACATGTCAATGCTTTTTTATCCAAGATTATCTTCCAAGTCATTGACATCTATCAAATTCGGTTCTTCAGAAACTCAATCCATCAAAAAATCGATGTTGTTAATGGAAATTAGGTCAGTTGAACTACTTGTACTATTAAGACTCCTAATAAACAATAAATTTTAATTATTAGAAAATTATAAAAAAAATTATATCAAAAATAATAATGATAATAACATATCTTTCCCGACAATTTCTAACAACCACAAAACATTTACAAAATAATTTCCAATTCAAACAATTCTCAATAATCCACATTTTCAACAATCACAAAACATTCATAAAACAATTTCCAATTCCAAACAATTTTCATTCCCAACAATTACAAAACATTCATAAAAATAATTTCCAATTCTAATAATTACCAACAATTTACATTTTCAACAATCACAAAACATTCATAAAACAATTTCCAATTCCAACAATTTCCAACAATTCAGATTTTCAACAATCACAAAACATTCATAAAATAATTTCTAACTCTAACAATTCCCATCAATTGACATTTCCAACAATCATAAAACGATTTCCAATTCTAACAGTTCCCAATAATTCACATTTCCAACAATCACCAAATATTCATAAAATAATTTCCAATTCCCAACAATTCACATTTTCAACAATCATAAAAAGGGGATATAATTTAATTATTAGAAAATTATAAGAAATTATATCGAAATTAATAATGATAATAACTATAATAACATACCTTTTCCTAAGCTTTAAATTGTATCGAACAAAAACTAAGTCATTTAACTTCTTATGCTCCAATCTATTCCTTCTTTTTGGAGTGGATAAATTCAAATGTGTTCCAGTTTTGTTCATAGCCTGTTGCACTTACACATTGACTTAAAATCTGAATTGCAAACCTTTTCAATTTTGAAACACCATTTCTAAATTGATCCCTCCAAGAAACTGTAAGTTATAAGATAACAAAAGTGGCGTTATAAACAAAATAAAGTGATAATTAATTTTCAACAAATAATAAAAAGGAAGTAACTAATATCTAGAAAAAGTTTTCCTTTTTGTCAAATAGCAATCAACATTCCAAAATCCCCATAAGACAACTTATAAAACTCCATTTGTGAGCTTAATAGATCTTCCATCGTGTCAATGTTAACATTTGTTGTAATTGTTAAAAATATTACTCTATTAACTTCAACTTGCTTACTAAAATCCAATCTAAAATAAACACTAGGATTCAAAAATGCCCCAACTGCAAATAATGGAAAAGAAAGTTGTCTTTCCCTTCTCTCATTAATGATTGCAAGATATGGTGTGTACAAAGAAGGCCTATGTTTCAGATTGACCTTGATTGCTTCCGTCGCTTCTCCATGACATTAAAAATATAACTCATTGTTGATTTTTCTTTTACTATTAACCAAGCGAAGCACCCTCACTAAAGGCTTACAAACTCGGATAACAAATTGACATTTAGACCAAAATTCTCTATCTTCCAGTATAATATTACAAACCTCCACTCTAACATTAGATCTAGCATACTGAGATGAAATCCACTTATCACTTGTAAACATTTATCTTAACTCTTTCTTCAGTGAAACAAAAGACTGAAGTGATAAGAAATTTGTTCTAAATCTTGTCACAGCAGGACGACACAAATTCCTACCATTGGTAAATTCCTTTCTTATCAAATTCAATACCCATGCATGATTATAAATAAACTTTGTCACCTCTTAGCTTTTTGCATAGTATCATCAATAACAGGAAAATACCTAAGATCTCCTATATTTTTTAGCATTAGGTTAATACAATGTGCAGCACAAGAAATCCAAAAAGGAATTATACATATTCTGCAACCTTTTTCTTACTGCTTTATAAGCAGAATCATTGTTAGTAATAAACTGAACAATGTTTTCTGGCCCAACTTCATTCATAACTTCATCAAATATCCCAAACAAAATCTCAGTATTTCTAATAAGACCAGATGCATCAATATATTTCAAAAACATAAAGCCATTTGTAGAATAAACCAAAAAAAGTATAATAGGCTCTTGTCTCCTATTTGTCCAACCATCACACATGATTGAACTTCCATAAGTACCCCAATTCACTCTTCTTTTAGCCAAATAACTTCTAATTTCAGAAACATAACAACTCAAAAGTTTACCTCTTAAGTCATCAATCGAAGAATCTTCCAGTACCACTACTTCCATTGCCACTACCACCTTCAACATTTCCATAATCACCACGAAAACTAGAAAACGAACTTCCACTCCCAATTTCAAAATTCAACATTTCCCTTCTATCTCTCTTATGTTGATATTCATCAAGCAATGTTTTCATTTGCCACATCACATCATGGCTTAATTTTTTACAGGGTTCTACATCTCCTTTAACCCTAGCTAAATGTTTCTTCAATCAGGTGATTCCTCTATCTTTCAAATGCTTGTTACAAAACAATCAAATTGTATGATTCTTCATACTTGGGACTAATGTAGCACGAGCCCAAACTAGATCATTATATCTTCTTGAAACAGTTTGATCAGGAGTAGTTGAACTTCCTTCCATTTATCTATAACAAAAATATAAAGATGTTAGTTTTGTAAGAAATTAATCCTTTAGTAGTTTTATTAACAAAATTAGCAATGATATGTAAAGAACCTCCCAAACCATTACCATATAGTTTTATTTACTAATTGTCCTCTTACAATAATCAAGATGAATAAAAAAGATTAGGGCTAACAAAATATTCCACTGAAAATTTGGATAAAATTATTAGAATAAATTTGAAATTTAAAAACTAGTATATACCTTAAACATTTCAATTAATTATGACTTCTTAAACAAATAATAAAAATAACTTATTCTTAAATTTAATACCTCAAACTTTAGATATTTTTAAAGTAGTCAATTCTAATTGTTGCCCTCTATATGAATATGATGTCATTTAAACTCTTTCAATTTAGGTTCTTTTTTGTGTATGTTTAGACAAATTATCTTTTCTTCAAATAATGGTAATGTAATTGCACTTACAATTACATGTCATTTAACATAACATGAATGGATCTTCTTATGAATATGATGTCATTTAGCAAAGCATATACGGATCAATTTAATTTTCTGCTTTTATTTTTACTTTTGTTTTGATTTTCAAATTTAATAAACCAAACATTTAGTGAAATTTAGTGAACCAATTTCAAAAATTCAATTGAACCAACAAACCAAACTAACCAACAAACCATTACAATTAACTTAACCACAATCAAATACGAGTTTCAATTTTCATAAACCAAACAAATGAACCACAATCAATATATGGCTTCCAAATTTTATGAACCAAACAAATTAACCAACCATAAGTTTCATGAACCAAACATTCGACTCTCCCATTTACCAAATACCAACTAACCAAACCAACCAAAAATTTCACAAACAACTTCAAATCTGTCTCCAATAATTTACCAACTTCAAATCTATCTCCAATACAAACAATTTACCAAAATTTCTTCACAATTTCATTCCTTACAGTCAAAACACAAAGTCACAAACAATCAACACAAACATTCTAATAAATTTGGGAAAAAAACACACCCAAAAATTAGAATTTCACAATATATTTGGTGATGGGTCGAGGCCAGATCTGGGTATTATTCCCATATTCATCAGTTGTTGTTGGTGGTCGTCGGAGGTGATAACCTGCGACACCTAGAGTTGACGAGATGGCAATCTCGCGACAGGCAGAGCTAATGACTGGTGACACTGCTACAGGAGGAGCTCACAAGGTGGTGACCCACGACTGGCGACTGGCGGAGCTAGCGACTAGCAACTGGCGACAAGCGGAGTTGGCAAGGTGGCGACCCGCGAATGTCACGTGGTGGAGAAGCAGCCAACCACGGTTGGAGAGGAAGACGAACCGTCAGGAGTGGAGGAGAGGACAACAAAAGCAACAAAGAGAGGAGAATCGATGGAGGAGATACGGTGCAACCTGCGAGAGAGAAAAGAAAAAATGAGAGGCAGAGAGAACAGAAGGTGCCAGAGGGGTAGTTTTAGGTTTTTTTTTTGGCATATAAGTTCTCATAAAGTAAGGATTCATGGTACCGGCCTAGTACCATGTGGTATTGCAAGTGCCGGTCGGTACCAGGCAAAAATGCCCAATACTGGTAAGTATTTGAGGCCGATACCTCCCCTCCTCGTACCATTTTGTTTTCCAGCTGGTATGGTATACAGAACGGTACTCAACACCCTGATTTTACTTTTGAAGACTGTTTTCTGACCATGTCGTATATATACAAAAATGAAATAAATAAAAGTTGAGGTGTGCATATGGTGGTGATATCCAGTTAGGAGTTAAATAATAAATATTATGTTTAACTTTGATATTTTGGGGCCCATAATTATAATTATATATCCATGTATGTATATACGTATTATAAGAAATATTTCTTCTTCTTCTTCTTCATCTTTAGTTTGCAATTATGCTTGTCGGTTGTTGATTGTTGTGGTGTGTGATTTTCTCTTTTATTTGCACGAGAACTATAATTGATTGCTTCCTCCAAGTCAGAATCTGGGAAAATTATTTTGGTTATTTCATTAAAATATGATCTTTTTGTGTGCTTTTCCCAATAGAGTGGTATCAAAGCTATTGGTTTAATTAACATGTGGAGCCACAAAGGGAAAATTACTAAAGATGGCTAGTTTGACTGATACGATTTACCACATATGGAAGAACAAAATAAAGAATCTTGTACTTCTAATGAAGTTACATTTACTAGTGTTTTCAAATCAAAAACTTGAAGAAAAAATTGATGAGAAATAAGAGTTTAAACATGAGTAAGTACGTAAATTTATTCAGAAAGTTGTTAAGGAAAATGAAAGCAACCATATCTACAGTGACAAAAATAGAAAGACCTTATGGAATAAGTTAAAGGAGTTGTATGCTATGAAGATCGTCAACAACAAACTATTCTAATTGACGTGATTGATGTAGTTGAAATACTAAAAAGGTACATTAATAGCAAATCACTTAAATGAATTTAAAAGGAATGTGGATCAGTTGTTGGGCATGGATGTAACATCCCGTTTTCATACTAAGAGTTAAAACCCTAGATTCCTGTATATGAGAAATAGCAATGAGAGATTAGAAAAATGCATTTCATACTCATGCATAATATTAGTGTACACACAAGTGAATTTGATTGCTTTGCACACATTTCAATTATTGCATATGCACTCATTTGACATTTTCTAGGTATAACTGATATTTAAAGTGATTATAATGTGAATTGTGGATTATATGTCTTAAAATTTGATTTGGTGTGTTTTATTAGTGATTTAGAATTTTTGATAAAATTTGAGAATTTCTGGAAATTAAGGGTATTTTTATACTAAGAAAAATACCAAGTGGCAGAACAATTGATAAATGATAGTATAAATAAGAGTCAAATGGTAGTGAAAATTTTGATAAATGACTTTGAGATTTATTGATAAGTGTCATTGAAAATTGGGAGACAATGTGGGTAAAAATTGGAGTTAAACGGATTAGTTAAATAAAAGGACCATGTGAAACCCATAGAAATTGGACGTGTGGCAAGTGACGTCACTTGCCACACCATATCTTCATTCACGTTACTTTCACCAAATGAAAAACATAATTGGTCTTTCACTTTATTATTTGCTGTCATTTCTCTTGTAAGTCTCTCATTTCTTCTTCTCTTTGTAATTTTCTTCTTCATTCTCCTTCTTCATGATTTTTGAATCTCTAAGCCTTCATCAACATTACATCTTGCTTCCACCTATCAATTGTTGCTCTCATCTTTCTCTCTCCTTCACTTATCACAAAAGACCCAACCTTATCACACTTAACTAATGATATACATGGGTTATGTGGAGAGCTAGGGCTAAGAGAAATCTTGAAGATTTTGGAGTCTAATCCAGTAAGTTACGCTTTGATCTTCATGGGTATTGGTAAATGTAACTAATTTTATGAGTAATTTGAGATTGATGATCATGATCATGATCATGAAATTAGTTATGAAAAACGTGAGTTGTGAAATGATCATGTAAATGTCTTGTTTTTACATAAATGATGAGTAATGATTCATAAATTGATGTAGTGATGTTTTTGGGTTAAATTGATTATGAAAATGGTGTATAAAGAAGTGCAGAAAATTGATTGGTGAATGGATGTAATCCACATTAATATAAGAAGGAGTATTATGATGTCTTGAAATGAGGTAAGTTAGGTTGATTGATTAAAAGTGAAATGAAGATGAAATCTAAGTTGAGTATGTGCAGAAATTTAGAGTTGAAAGTATATAAGAATATGATCTGTTTTGGTGTTTTTGATCAACCATGGATTTTAATTTGTGTGTGTATAATATTGAGCTGAAATGGAGTATGAATGAAGAGGAAATGAAGGTGTATTAAGCTAGAAAAGATAGACTAAGCAAAAGAGATGAACTAGGATGAAAATGATGATAAAGAGGGCTGAAATATTGAAGACTGTATAGATATGGTTGATGCTTGCCACACCATATCTTCATTCATATTACTTTCACCAAATGAAAGACATAACTGGTCTTTCACTTTATTATTTACTCTCATTTCTCTTGTAAGTCTCTCATCTCTTCTTCTCTTCGTAATTTTCTTCATTCTCCTTCTTCATGATTTTTGAATCTCTAAGCCTTCATCAACGTTACATCTTGCTTCCACCTATCAATTGTTGCTCTCATCTTGCTCTCTCCTTCACTTATCACAAAAGACCCAAAATCAGTTGTGAAAAACATGAGTTGTGAAATGATCATGTAAATGTCTTTTTTTTACATAAATGATGAGTAATGATTCATAAATTGATGTAGTGATGCTTTTGGGTTAAATTGATTAAGAAAATGGTATATAAAGAAGTGCAGAAAATTGATTAGTGAATGGATGTTTTTATGATATGTTTTCCTTATATAAATGTGGATTACTTTGATTGCTTTAGAGATAAATTAACATAATTTTAGAGCTTATAAGGAGTATTATGATGTCTTGAAATGAGGTAAGTTAGGTTGATTGATTAAAAGTGAAATGAAGATGATCTCTAAGTTGAATATGTGCAGAAATTTAGAGTTGAAAGTGCATAAGAATATGTTTTGTTTTGGTGTTTTTGATCAACAATGGATTTTGATTTGTGTGTATAATATTGAGCTAAAATGGAGTATGAATGAAGAGGAAATGATGATGTATTAACTAGAAAAGATAGACTAAGCAAAAGAGATGAACTAGGATGAAAATGATGATGAAGTGTGCTGAAATATTGAAGACTGTATAGATATTGTTGATGCTATGTTTATGTGATTATGATCAACAATTTTGTATGATGTGTTTTGTTTATGCTTTGTGGATGTTTTGAATTGAAATGGAGGTGATAATGAAGACAAATTGAAATAGGAATGATAAGATATGTATAGGATGTGTTAGAGGTGATTGAAGGAGTTGGAAATCTAGAATTTTCCGGTAAATGTCCGTTTGGAGGGACATACATGTCTACTAGGTGTCTAGGGAATTTCAGTGTTCTAGCTCTGTTCATGTCCATTTGAAGGGACATACATGTCCGCTTAGCGTACATTCTCGGGAAAGCTATAGTAACTTTTGTTTTTGACCTTTTTAATGACAAAATCTCACTTCGGGGTCTTCACAGAGGTTGTAAAACTCGAAGTTCTCTTTGAAACCATACTGAAATGACCTTAATTTGACATCCATAGTGAAATTTATACCTATTGACCCAAATCATGTACATAGATGGCCTATTAACTTGTCAATGCTTTCCTTTGATGTAATTAGGCTTGAATGAGATCTTGAATGAGCCTAGTCGATGATGAATGAAGCGATTAAAGTAAATAAAGTGCATTAGATAATAAAGAATGATTGAAAGATGTTAATTGTTTAAGAGATGTGAATAAAGGAAATATACCTGGGATTGTCAAAATGAGCATGCATTATACCTTACACATACACATATGTGTATAATGAAATGTTTATGTGATTGTGTGATTAATAATGTGTGTACACTTTGTGTGTTGCATGAAATTGATATACAGGATTCAACTTTTGCATCCAGACGTTTCTGGATCATAGAAGCAAATGTTAATCTGGAGCGTACTATGAGTTGACCTAGATGGTCTCACTTTCATTGTTTGTTCTGTTTTGAATTTTCGTATTGAATTATTACTGAATGTGGAAATCAATAGTCTGAGGAGTTTGATAAATGTGAGAGCATAGGAAGTGCTTCCTTGAATGCGAATGTGAATGAAATAAGTGATTCTCAACATTATTGTTAAATGCCGAACCAAGCTCCGATGATAATATGAATGTGAATGTGAAACTGAAACTGAAATCAAGGGACTGATAGAATAAATGTGAATGTGATGAATGCATGATAACATAAAGGCTGTTGTGATCGGAGTAGCCACGAAAAAGAGTTTAAAGCTCAAAAAGTGAAAAAGAGCTTAAAGCTCAGAAAGTGAGATAAGAGCTTAAAGCTCAGAAAGTGATTAAGAGCCAAAGGCTCATTTTGTAAAATGAGCCCTGTATCCTCAACAGATAAGGAATAGTTATTAATGAGCCCAGTATCCACAATAGATACGGGACAGTTACAAGCACTCGGTCACAACAATAAAAATTGAAAGTGAGTCTCATGAGCATTGCATACGCATTTGATATATGTGATTTAAATGATTGAAATGAATAGTTTGAATGATTTTTTATGTGAAATATGAATTATGTGAATATGAAGTGTATGTGTTTCAACATGTTGATTAGCAAAATGATGTGAATTACATGATTATAAGAATTGATGTGCTTTGTGATTGGGTAAACCATCGAGGATGGTCTACTCATTGAGTTCGCAAAACTTACCCCAATTTGCAACATATTTTTTCAGGCTTAGGGAGATCTCCAGCTAGACAAAATTGGAGTTTGACCACTGCATTCAGATAAAAGATAGAGGTCAAGATCAGTTTGCATCTGCATACGTTTTTCTATTATGTTAGTTTTAAAGAATATTTTCTGCAAATATTGTACCATTTTATGTGAATAATTCTGCTTGAACTGACTTTCCAAATTGGAAATGTTTGTAAATGAGGTTGCTTAATGGGTATAATAACAGTTGTGACTTTGATGTTTATGTAAATAAAATGGGCAAAAATTGATTATTGGTTTTTCCTAAATATACATGTGACACTTGAAAAAATTTTAAAGAGTATGATCAACTGACCATTCTAGCACGTCACTCTTGTAGAGTACATTCTCAAATATCGACGATAGGTTCGAGAATATGCCCTATAAGAGTGGGGTGCTACAATTTGGTATCAAAGCCCAGATTTAGTATCTTACATGGGCATTTTTCAAACTATGTGACAAGATACATGCATTTTAGACATGTCATAGCATGTAGTGGCAACTAATCCCCAGTCTGAGTCGCATATACATGAGTCATATGTATGAGCATTCGTTAAGAATTGAGTTGTTAGAAATAATGAGAAGATTGATGATTTGTTAGAATGAGAGAAAATGGAATTTTGTGGATATCTAGAAATGAAAAATATTATATAGTTTGATATGATAGATAAAGTTCAGAGCATTTATAATTGTTGTTGTATCATCGAGTATGATATCAGAATTGTGTTGTGGTTGTGTAGCTATAAATTGATATTAATGTGAATATATTTTGTGGATTGACTAAGAGAAGTAGAGATATGGGTATAAATGACAAGAATTAAAGTGTACAAGTAAGATTGAAAGAAAACCAAATACTTTCTATAACATAAAGAGGTTGGAATTAGACTTGAAATGGTTATTGATTAATGTGATAAGAGTTATGATTTAGCAAAAGAATATGTCAGTGGAATTGAGATCAAAACTTCACGATGACTATGCTTATATTATTCTGAATTGATTGAGAATATACATATATAAGATGTAAATTGGAAGATGAGATGAATGATAATGAGATAAGTAAAAGTCCCCTAGGTTAAGTTGAATTTTTATTGTGAATGTAAGTTAGATAATGTGATTACCTGGACAAATAATGTTATTAAGCACTTATGTTTCGTATACTTGGATATGAAATAGAAAGTGATCCATGAATTATTGAATGCTTTTAAAATTTTAATCCCCATAGTTAAAATTTTGAGATGAATTAGAGTAACGCATGAAAGTGTTTATAGCGATTAATTAAGGATAAGTTGTAAGTATAAATGATGTTACTTATGTGATAGATTTAAGGAAAAAGAAGAAGGGCATGATCATGGCATAGTCCCCACGATCGTGGCTAGATCCACAAGTCTGATGGGTACAAAAGGAGAAGTGTTGTCTATAATCAATTAAGATTAGGGTATCCTTAGCGTAAGTTATTAATTGGTGACTTGTTGAAAATACATCTCTAGATAAGATATAATGATCTTGATAATAGTTACCAAAGTATAAGAGTAAATGAATATGTATATTGCTTCACTGAGCTTTATTATAAAGAGTATTCTGATCATGTAAAGTATGGTAGAAATCGATCTTATTAAGATGATAAGAATAGTTAAAATTGATCTTATTGAGGCATTAAGAATGACTAGAAAGCAATTATGAATATAGTTAACTGATAAAGATTACGTGAATAGTATAGATGATAGTAACAAGAAATCTTCTTTCAAAGAAGACTTCCACCGAATTAGGTCAAGTAGACCAAATGGTTTACTTCTAAAAATGAATAATTATTGAACAAATTAGAAGTAAATATTGGAGTCAGATAGATATGAGACTCAGTTGCCAAAAAAAAAATGAAATGGAGAGTGCATGTGCTGTATGTGTTGTAAAGTATCCAACTACGTTATTGGATTCTTGAATTGGAGATAATACTATTGCCATTGCTAAAGAAACATAGTTTCACAATATACTATATACTCGCATATTCAGAAGATACAAGTTCGGTTTGATGGTTATTTTTAGAAAATTGAGACGTGTGAATAAATTGAAATGTATGGAGAAACTATCATGAATGGATAGATATTAAAATATGCAAATAAGAAAATCGAGAAATCGAATGAATGGAGAGAGTCAATTGAGAAAAGAAGTCGATTGAGAGATTGAGAAAGACATGAAATAATATTACCTCATTTGAGAAACTAGTTACTTAAGAATTTCGAGAACTAGTTATGGGCATATTGAGTTTTGACGATACCTTTTGGGTTGATAAATGCCCCAGACAGCAATCATGGCAATAAAGAATAAAGTGTTCCAAATTTTAATTAGATCGATTAGTGACTATGATCATGGATGATATATGGAATATATTTGAAAATTTGAGAAGAATAATTTGAACACTTGAGGTTAGCCTTACTTATCATGAAGGAAAAAATAATTAGATGTCAAGTTCAATAAGGTTGAATCTCAGCTTGATTAAGTAATATGTTGGGTTATATAATATCTAAACATGGAATAGTATTACACCCAAAGAAAGTAAAGGTAATGATGAAATGAGAAACTACTGAGGAAAAATGTGTTATTCAGATAGACTAGTGATTGTAAGAAGAATTTTTAGGAATTAAAACACCAAATGATTGCAACATCACTGTTAGTTATTCCATCTGGACTTGGAGATTTTATAGTATATAAAGATATTGCACACCACAGATTAGGATGTAATCCATTGAAACATAATGAGGTGATTTTGTATGCATTGAGACAATTAAAGCCTCATGAGTTGATTATTTGATACATGATATAGAATTTGCTACCATAGTAATTGCTTCGAGAATTTGGAGATATTATATGTACGATGAAACATTTTGGGTATGTACAAATCATTATTGTTTGAGATAATGATTGAGTTAGAAAGAATTAAATATGAGACTGAGACAATAGATAGAGTTACTTAAAGATTATGATGTGCCAATGAGTATTACCCAGCAAAGCTAGTGTTGTAATTGGATGCATTGAACAAACCAATCCAATAGCAATGTAGCATAAATTCATATATAGAGGTTACCAAATCTAGTGCAATAATGACCAAAGAATGATTGAGTTGAAATACAGGCAAAATGAAGTGTTATTAGTTATATTGAACTTAAGATTAGTTTTATATAAAAGAATTAGAAAAGCCCTAAGCGACGATTCAAAATTTGTGAATCTTATTGAGGAATTGAAAATGAATTCGAATTTTCCATTGAATTGAAAAAAAAATATTATGATTGAAGTAAGGAGTATGTATACCTGATATAAATGATTGAGAAAAGAAAATTGGAGAAGCATACATAGCAACCAATGCTATACATCCTAGTAGGAATACGCTGAAGTAGTATTTAACAACCAATAATAAAGAAGTAAGCGATCAAATGTGTAACTGAATGATTGAGTTGCCAACAATTTTAACTGTTGGAAGTATACTTAAAGTTTATATTTTGGAGTTCCTAAGAACATAAGATCAATAAACAGTTCTAATTGAATTTGATTGTAGCAATCATTTTCACTGTAGTTTTAGTATGACTATACACTGTATGATTAAGAGGTTGAATTTGAAATTATATAAAGGGTTATACGACAAAATGAGTTATCCGCCTTTATATTGGGAAGAATAAGGCCTAAAATGGTTGAAGGCTAGAATTGATTCGAGATGTTGTTGATTAGGGAAATTGAACTGTATTAGAAATAAAGCAATTCAAGAAAGATAAATGAGTTAGGTGGATCAACACCGAAGACATGGAATATAGAGAGATTGATAAAGTGTTTCTGAAAGTACCACCTTGGAAAGGTGTGCTAAAGTTCGTTAAAGAGGGTAGCTAAGCTTAATTGCATTGGTCTATATGAAGTTATGAAGAGCATAAGATCATTGACTTAAGTTAGTCTTACTAACAAAGATATATCAGATCCACATTGTGTTACATAAGTATGTTTAGGAGATATTGGTATGATCCAACAGGTGTATTGTCGACTCAAGAAGTGAAACTTGCGACTAGTAAAAGATATATTGAGAAATCAGTAAAAAAAAGGGGGATATCTGGATAAGAAATTGAAAGACCTAGTTATTTCATCGACTATAATCATTTGGAAGAAAACAATCAAGTGGATAAGTTACATGGGAAACTAAAGAGTTTAAGAGAAAAACAATACCCCCATCAATTAGATCAATCGGATAAGAATTTCGAGGATGAAATTTATTAAGGGGGAAAATTGTAACATCCGATTTTCATACTAAGAGTTAGAACCCTAGATTCCTCTATAAGAGAAATATCAATAAGAGACTAGAAAAATACATTTCATACTCATGCATAATATTAGTGTACACAAGTGAATTTGATTGCTTTGCACACATTTCAATTACTGTATATGTACTCATTTCATATTTTCCGGGTATAACTGATATTTAATGTGATTATAATGTGAATTATGGATTATGTGTCTTAAAAATTTATTTGGTGTGTTTTATTAGTGATTTAGAATTTTTGGTAAAATTTGAGAATTTTCTGGAAATTAAGGATATTTTTAAACTAGGAATAATGCCAAATGGCAGGACAATTGATAAATGAGGATAGAAATAAGAGTCAAACGGTAGTGGAAATTTTGATAACTGAATTTAGGATTTATTGATAAGTGTCATTAAAAATTAGGAGACAATGTGAGTAGAAATTAGAGTTAAATGGACTAGTTAAATGAAAGGACCATGTGAAACCCATAGAAATCACCATATCTTCATTCACGTTACTTTCACCAAATGAAAGACATAATTGGTCTTTCACTTTATTATTTACTTTCATTTCTCTTATAAGTCTCTCATCTCTTATTCTCTTCGTAATTTTCTTCTTCATTCTCCTTCTACATGATTTTTCGCTTCTACCTATCAATTGTTTCTCTCATCTTGCTCTCTCCTTCACTTATCACAAAAGACCTAACCTTATCACTCTTGAATGATGATATACGTGGGTTATGTGGAGAGCTAGGGCTAAGAGAAATCTTGAAGATTTTGGAGTCTAATCAAGTAAGTTATGCATTGATCTTCATGGGCATTGTTAAATGTAACTAATTTTATGAGTAATTTGAGATTTATAATCATGTTCATGAAATTAGTTGTGACAAACGTGAGTTATGAAATGATAATGTAAATGTCTTGTCTTTACATAAATGATGAGTAATGATTCATAAATTGATGTAGTGATGCTTTTGAGTTAAATTGATTATGAAAATGGTGTATAAAGAAGTGTAGAAAATTGATTAGTGAATGGATGTTTTTATGTTCTATTTTCCTTATATTAATGTGGATTACTTTGATTGCTTTAGAGATAAATTAACATAAGTTTAGAGCTTATAAGAAGGAGTATTATGTTGTGTTGAAATGAGGTAAGTTAGGTTGATTGATTAAAAGTGAAATGAAGATGATATCTAAGTTGAACATTTGCAAAAATTTGGAGTTGAAAATGTATAAGAATATGTTCTATTTTGGAGTTTTTGATCAACCATGGATTTTTGTTTGTGTCTGCATAATATTGAGCTGAAATGGAGTATGAATAACGAGGAAATGATGGTGTATTAAGCTAGAAAAGATAGACTAAGCAAAAGAGATGGACTAGGATGAAAGTGATGATGAAGTGTGCTAAAATATTGAAGAATGTATAGATATGGTTGATGTTACGTTTATGTGATTTTGATCAACAATTTTGTATAATGTGATTTGTATATGTTTTATGGATGTTTTGAATTGGAATGGAGGTGATAATGAAGAGAAATTGAAATAGGAATGATAGGATATGTATAGGATGTGTTAGAGGTGATTGAAGGAGATGGAAATCTAGAATTTTCTAGTAAATGTCCGTTTGGAGGGACATACATGTCCGCTAAGCCGACCTTCTCAGGATAGCTACAGTAACCTATGATTTTGACCCTTTTAATGACAAAATCTCACTTCAGGGTCTGCATGGAAGTTGTAGAAATCAAAGTTCTCTTTGAAATCATACTAAAATGACCTTAATTTGACATCCATAGAGGAAGTTATGCCTATTGACCCAAATCATGTACATAGATAGCTTATTAACTTGTCAATGCTTTCCTATGATGTAATTAGGCTTGAATGAGATCTTGAATAAGCCTAGTGGATGATGAATGAAGCGATTAAAGTAAATAAAGTGCATTAGATATTAAAGAATGATTGAAAGATATTAATTGTTTATGAGATGTGAATAAAGGAAATATACTTGGGATTGTCAAAATGAGCATGCATTATACCTTACACATACACATATGTGTATAATGAAATGTTTATGTGATTGTGCAATTAATAATGTGTGTGTACTTTGTGTGTTGCATTAAATTGATATATAGGATTCAAATTTTACATCCAGATGTTTCCAGATCATGGAAGCAAACGCTAATCTGAAGTGTACTGTGAGTCGACCTATATGGTCTCACTTTCATTGTTTATTCTGTTTTGAATTTCTGTATTGAATTATTACTGAATGTGAATGTGATTGAGACAATTTCGGGCATCAACAGTCTGAGGAGTTCAATAAATGTGAGAGCGTAAGAAGTGTTTCCTTGAATGTGAATGTGAATGAAATAAGTGATTCTCATTATTATTGTTGAATGCCAGACCAAGGTCCAATGATAATGTGAATGTGAATGTGAAACTGAAATCAAGTGAATGATAGAATAAATGTGAATGTGATGAATGCATGATAACATAAAGGTTGTTGTGACCGGAGTAGCCATCGAAAAAGAGCTTAAAGCTCATAAAGTAAAAAAGAGCTTAAAGCTCAAAAAGTGAAAAAAGAGTTTAAAGCTCAGAAAGTGATTAAGAGCCAAAGACTCAATATGTAAAATGAGCCATGTATCTTGAATGGATAAGGGATAGTTATTAATGAGCCTGGTATCCATAATGGATACGAGACAGTTATAGGCACTCAGTCATAGAAATAAAAATTGAAAGTGAGTCTCATGATCATTGCATATTCATTTGATATATGTGAATTAAATGATTAACATGGATAGTTTGAATGATTTTTTATGTGAAATATGAATTATGTGAATATGAAGTGTATATGTTTCAACATGTTGATTAGCAAAATGGTGTGAATTACGTGATTACACGAATTGATGTGTTATGTGATTGAGTGAACCTTCGAGAATGGTCCACTCACTAAGTTCACAAAACTCACCCCAATTTGCAACATATTTTTCCAGGCTCAGGGAGATCTCTAGTTAGACAAAATTGGAGTTTGATCACTACATTCAAATTAAATTAAAGGTCGGGATTAGTTGACATCTACATACGTTTTTCTGTTATGTTAGTCTTAAAGAAAATTTTCCGCAAATATTGACCATTGTATATGAATAATTCTATTTGAGCTGACTTTCCAAATTGGAAATGTTTGTAAACGAGGTTGCTCAATGAGTATAATAACAATTGTGACTTTGATGTTTATGAAAATAAAATAGGCCAGAATTGATTATTGGTTTTTCTGAAATATACGTGTGACATGTGAAAAGTTTTTAGTGAGTACGATTGATTGACCGTTCTAACATGTCACTCTTGTAAAGTACATTCTCGAATATCGACGATAGGTTTGGGAATATGCCCTATAATAGTGGGGTGCTACAATGGGTGTCAAATTCAATAATGATGTACTTGCTCTTATGGTTCTTGTTTCATTACTAGACTTATGGGAGACCTTAAAGATGTCCTTAACCAATTCTACTCTGAATGGTTTTATAATAATGGAATTCATTAAAAGTAGTGTCCTGAATAAAGAAAAGAGATGACAATCAAAGAGTACTCCCTCTTTTTAATTAGAGGTTTTGGCTATGACATCCAGAGGAAGGAGTCAAACTAACGGTTTGAAGAGTAGATATAAGAGTAGGGAAAATCTAACAAATTTGTCGATGTTGAATGTGTAACACCCCCACTGCTATAAGGTACATACTGGAACATCCTTATGACATTCTAGTATATACCCTATAACAAAGACATATTAACTAGCACACTTTCACTTTATCACATGGTAATTTATCCCACTTAATCATAGCATCTACTATTATACAAAAAAGTCACCAATTTTTTTAAAAACAAATTTCCTCTTTTCATTTCACAAATCTGAATGTACATACATTGTAGCTTTCAAAAATTTGTACATGTACATCATCATCTCCTAATACAAAATATACTACATGAAAGAGAAAATACAAAAGATCTCACTAAATCCTTCAGTCTAGCTGACCAACCTTTGAGCCATATCTTTTTCACAAAAGTACAAGAATTATGCTTCTTGTACGACTTCTTGTACGGCTTCTTGTACGGTCTCTCAGTAGCTAGAATCTTCTCTCAGTTTTAAAATGTCAACGTGCAAATTTTGGGTGAGTTTTGTGAACTCAGATGAGGTAACCATCATCGATGGTCACTCAATTCATGCAACATATCATTTCAAATAACAGATAATTCACATCATTGAATTGTTACAAATAATATCACTTACACATTCTCATTTAAGAGTTAGATAATTTCATTTCAATCAATCAAACATACTTAATAAAAAGTATATGGAATGCACATGTGACTCTTTTTAAATTATTACGTTATTATTACTGAGTGCCTAAACTGTCCCATATCTATTGTGGATTCCAAGCTCATTTATACTGTCCCTTATCCATTGGGGATACAGGACTCATTTTACATAGTGAGCCTTTGGCTCTTAATCACTTTTGAAGCTTTGAGCTCGTTTTCGGTGGCTACTTAGGTCACAACTCTCATTATCTGATCATGCATTCATGTATGGAATGCATCTCATAATCAATCAATCAATTCAAGAAACAATTAGTTCTTCCCATTCATATACAAGTAGCACTTCAATATCTTATCCATACATCACAATCATCAGACCTTCATTTCTGGCTTTCAGTACACAACATTACACATTCATAGGATAAGTCAAAATTGAATTTAACACAATAGTGAATGAGTGAGACCGTCTAGGTTACTCACCGCTTGCTTCCGAAGCTATTATCTGGAAGTTTCGACAACATCTGGATGTTGACGTTCCAATTGATCCTCTAAAACAAGCAATATACACATATCACACTTTAGCACAATTATAAGTATTCATTTATGCACATGTATGTATATGGAATATGTACAATGCATGTTCATGATAATCTCGGGCATCTTTCCATTATTCTCATCACACAATCATACATATTTCCAAACTCACATAAGTATCATTTATAGTTATGATTTATACCTCAATAAAATCATAAAAATCAAAATTCATAACTCATTTCTTCAATTCAGATTTTTCCTAAGACACATTTTCAAGTCAACTTTCTATGATCAAACTAATAATGAAAATGAAGTAATTTGAGGGTACTTTCTTCTAAAAAATCGTTCATCTATTTCTTAAGTTTCTAATGACACTAAGATCATTCAATTTGGTTTAGTATCCTATGAGTTATGCTCATAATACCACAAGCTGTGTACAATTGAACTTTTGGTTAGTTCATGATCATACCCTTAAATTGAACAACTCATAACTTTCAATTCAGATATCTAAAAATTACAAACTTAATACCAATTAAAAGATAAGAGAATAGAATACAACTTCTGTGAATATACCTTTGTCTGATTCTGCCTATATCCATTCAATTTTTATGAAAACATCAAGATATAATTTCTATCTCGGGTAGTACTACAACCTCAATTAAGACTCAATTTCGCACGAAAATTTTAAAGTCTTAGAGATAGATATAAATTTAGACTTCTACAAAAAAGTTGTAGAACTATGTCTCTATTTAATCTGAATCAAGAATCACCTCATTTGGACATCTACAACTCAAGATATCATCAAAAAAACCAACACATGTTCAATAAAACATCACCCTCGTACAGCCCTCAGGTCACGATTGTGACTGCCGTAGTGGTGTCCCGATCGCAACGCAATGGCCGACGTACTCCTCTTTTCTTTTAATTTTTAATCCATACTTCACTTCCATTTTACACCTAAAAAATGAGATTTTTTGGCAAAGTCTTCTTCTAAACAATTTTCCATCTATGTCTTAAGATTCTAGAGAACTAAGTTCATACAATTTGGCTCAATATTCTGAAATTTATACATAATTTACTCCATACTGTTCAGAAATAGAGACAAAATCTGAAACTCAACTTCAAGATAATTTTCAGAACTCTTAGAAATAGAATTCAAACTTGATTTCTTCATGAAAATTGTATCCATTCGTCTCTAGGTTAATATAAATCAACAACCATCCTATTTGGATATCTATAGATCAAGATATGTCAAAAATACAGATTGATGTTCTGTAGAAACACTACATCTAACACATTTCCAGCACACTTCATCAACAATTTCATCCTAATTCACCTCTTTTGCTTAGTCTATCACTTCTAACTATATCCAAATCATTTCCTCTTCAATTATACCCTAATTACAGTTCAAGAACATCTATACACAATTCAAAAATCCATGCTTGATCATATATACCAATAGTAAAACATATCATATACACATTCATTATAATGACCTTTCTATCTCAACAACAACTTATCAATTATCAACAAATCATATACTCAAAACAAGACATCATCAATCTTTATTCTTCATCC
>JANQBM010000009.1:15352374-15365209 GCA_025594535.1 Erythroxylum domingense | reverse complement strand
TCTAACATGATATTGCATTATTACATCAAATCCAGCAATCATCTCAATCAATCCTAAAAAATTACCATTACCATCTTAGTAAAGTTTCTCATAGGATCCTCGAAAAGCTAAATTAGATTTAGCAAGATATTTCACAATAAAAACTATTCTTATCAAAAATTGTCTCTAACGTTCTTTCTCCTTTTCAATTTCTTATTGCAAATATTTATCAACGGTTTGATTTTTGCTCAATCGTACTCTTAATTCATTCCAAGTTCTTATATTAGTCATATGCTCAATGCAATTCTCATGTTATTTGAGTCTCTCATTAAGATGCTTCCAATCTCTAAATCCATCATTTGCTAATCCACTTTGTTTGTTATTAGATTTTAACAACTTACAACAAAAACAATGTACTTTACCTATATGTTTAGAATAAACCAACCATTTTCTATCGCTAATCTCTCCATTACTCAAATTTCTATAATAATAAGAGTATTAAAATTGACAGAGGTATTGTCTAAAGGAAACACAAGATTCAATTCTCTTATAGGCCCTTTTTCAACTAAAATATCCCTTGCTTTATTGTCAAGATTATTCCAATTTCTAGGATCATAAATATCCAATATAGGGCTTACTTGCTCATATGCCTTTAAATTTTCTAAAATGGATGCATTTGGTATATGATCATGCTCACTCAGATTTCTAATATCCTCATGAATATGAATCTCATCACTTAAGTTTTCTTTATGTTGTTCAAATCTACCTTCACCTAATTCCTCGGGACTCTCACTAGAGGAGCCTACTCTTTAATAAATTTATTAATTGCTCCTTTTTGGGATTCTATCAATTGTGCTACTTGTTTTCTTTTTTTTCCTTTTTTCACTTCCAGAAAAATATTTTTTAGGCAACATAATATAAACCAATTATATCACAGTTGGACTAGAAAAAGAACAAAAGCACCTGTATGGAACTGGAAGAAGTATGCAGGCACAATCAAAGTCCAATAGCTTCATAATATAACACAAAGATATATCAATTGTATTATATCTGTGATAAAGGAAAAAAAAATAGCAAATTTTAATATTTAATATTTAAAATGAAAAAACAAAGAGCAAATTTTAATGATAGAGAAACACTAATTTCTAAAAATACAAGAAATTAAAATACTTAGGAAAAATATAGTAAATAATATTCTAAGTTATTAAATATTCTAAGTTTCCCAAGTCAAATATTATCCTATTCTATAAGCTGTGGAAATGATTGAATATTATTATTATTATTATTTTATTATTATGACATGTTTAATAGAATCATACGTATTTTTATAATAAAGGAAACGCTTTTTGTAGTCTTTGAATTAAGTAACTTAAATTATTTGATTTATTCATATTATCACTAAACTTATGTAAACTCTACAAGAACACAAATCCAACAATTATTACATTATTTGTGGCAAAGTATAATGAAAATTATAATTACAAAAATTAAATTATTTATTAATATTTAATTTTTATAAATAATAAGTAATCTAAAAATAAAAAAGGAGAAACATAAATAAATACAATATCATTTAATATTAATGTTATGATTTAAAATGCTAATATAATGTCCACATTAATGACAAATTACAAATTAATTACAACATATTCAAATATTTAATAAGCTAAAAATATATTAAAAAAATCAGAAACTTTATCTTTAAATTATATTCAGAACTCAGAAGCCAGAATCATGAAAAAATTTTGCTGCAAATTTTTGAGTTAGAGTCTACATTCAATGCTAATTTCATTGTAAAATGGGGCAATTTCCTTTATTTCCAAGTCAGTGGATGACTATTATGCTAAATCAAGCAGCTCAATTTCCATCAAATACGTTGTTGGAATTTGCTACATTACTCACTAATGGCTCTACATTCAATGCTACTTAAAGCAGGTTTGAAAATGTTACAGAGATGGGGCCCTATTCAATGTATCAATGATCGTGTCAGTGAAATATTGTTGGAAGGAATGGGGTTGAATGGTACAATTGAGAGTGAACTTCACTTCCAAATAGATGGGGCTCTTTTTTTTG
The DNA here is from genome assembly GCA_025594535.1 of Erythroxylum domingense. Taxonomy (NCBI): domain Eukaryota; kingdom Viridiplantae; phylum Streptophyta; class Magnoliopsida; order Malpighiales; family Erythroxylaceae; genus Erythroxylum; species Erythroxylum domingense. The sequence goes on along the minus strand of JANQBM010000009.1, from coordinate 15,363,157 downwards.
TGAGCCCTGGGAAGGTGTCCTGCCTGCCCCTGCCTAGGGGCGGCATTGGTTTGGAGAATACCAAGTATTTTGCTATCATACTTGAGTTCCTAGTGTAGATTTAGGTGTTTCTTACCGTGTCTAGAAAGAGCTTCTTTGACAATACTTATGCATGGCATTTCGTAAATTGGCATAAAGCTTTCATCAAAACTCATCTTTCTTTACTACATTTTGTAGATTTCAATTGTTTTGGTGTCTTTGTTACAAATAATGCATTTCTATTATTGCTTTAAATTTCTTTTTTCCTGCCATGATCTTAGATTCCAAGAACTTATTCGAGGTATTTCAAGAAGCAAGCTTTGGAGCAGAAAGAAATAAGATTTTCCAATATCTTCGTTGTTTTAAATTGGGTCCTGAAATTACATAGTCTTATTGTTATTATTATTTTGGGCTTCTTTTTTCTTGCATGGATTTTGGAAAACCTTCTGCTTTACTTTCTTTTCTTTTGTTTTTACAGATTAGTAGCAAGTCTTACTATGGAGGATTTTTAGTGAATAGTTTTAACTACGACGAGAATATATAGAGTTGATGTGTGGAATTTTTTAACTGATTAGATTAGTTTGGTTGTTTCCCTTTTTTAGTTAATCAATATCTCATAAATTTTTACTTCTACATTGGTCATACTTGTGATTGATTTCAAATTATATTTTCTTGTAGTTGATTCATTGCTCTTTAGGTGTTAGAATTTCAATTTTCAGTCTTCATCGATTTATTAAAAGTTTTAAGTTATTTTTTGTTTATAATTTTCAATATTTTGTTTATTCTTTTTTTAACTATCTAGTATTTTGTTTTAGCATTCTGCAGAAACATAGTTGCTATTAGTGGTTTAGATTTGGAACTTTTAATTTTGATTTACTTGCGGTCGTGCGTACTTATAATTTTCACTTTTGTTTCTTGCGATGCCCTTTTTAAGATTTAATATCAATCTTTGTTCCCTTTCTTGAGTAATATTATAGTCGTTTATAGAATTATTAGACTTATCTTCTATAGCTTGTGTTAGGAATTAAGGCAGGAGTGATGGCTTTGACTTTTGATGATAGAGTAAGGGCTAGTCCTTTGGTAAGTTTTGGGTCTAAGAGAATAGAAGATGTTGACAGATTACAGATAGGTTATTGAAACATCAAGTTACAGGAAGTCTTTAGAATTAGTAGAGATTTTAGATAAATATAAGATTCATTTTGTGTGCGTCCAAGAGACAAAGTGGAAAGGAGATAAAGTGAAAGATATTAACCAAACTTTGGTATTCAAGGTGTCGAGAAGACATAATGGGGTAGGTATTTTGGTTGTCAAAGAACTCATAAATCATGTTGTAAGGGTAAAGAGGATTAATAATAAGATTATCTCTTTAAAATTTGTGGTGAGAGGTGTCATTTTCAATGTGGTATGTGCTTATGCACCTAAAGTAGGGTCGGACAACAACTTAAGTGTCAATTATGAGAAGAGCTAGATGAGGTCATTCAGTAGATCCCCTATGACAAGAGAGTTATTCTAGAAGGAGACTATAATAGTAATAAAGGGGTAACCTCAGACAGATATTCATAGACTCATGAGAGTTACGAGAACAATGATAGAAATGATAATGGGACTATTTTGTTAGATCTCACAGTAGCTTTTGAGTTGGTGATAGCCAACTATATTTTTAAGAAAAATGAGGAGAAATTAGTGACGTTTAAGAGTAGAACCACAAAAACTTAAATCGACTACTTCTTCGTAAGACAAAGCAATCAACCTAAATGTAAGGATTGTAAGGTAATACCCAGTGCTTGCTTGTCAACTTAGCATAGATTGTTGGTTTAGATCTTATAATTAAGGGTTGGAGGAAGAAGAGAAGTCCAAAAAGGTTTACCAAAGTCAGATGGTGAAATCTGAAAGGGGATATGGTGGAATAACCTAGGGATAGAGTAATATATGGAGAAGAATGGACATTGGAAAGAGATGCTAACCAGATGTAGAAGAGAGTAGTAACTCATTTAATGAATATAGATAAAGAGATCTTAGGTGTTTCTAAAAGGCCTAGTGGTAGTAAGATGGAGTCTTAGTGGTGGAATGAAGATACACAAGAAAAAGTTAAGATAAAAAAAGGTACCTATAAAGCTTTATTGGATGGCATCACATAGGTAGAGAGACTAGTTAATAAATAAAGCTACAAATTAGCAAAAAAAGAGGGTAAGAAGAAAAGTTTAGGAGCTAAAAGTAGAGCTTATGAGAAAATATAATAACAATTGGAAACTAAAGATGATGAAAAGGATATTTTTAAGTTGACAAGAGCTAGAGAACAAAAAGTGAAAAACTTAGATCTAGTTTCTATATAAAAGATGAAGCAAGGTGGGTGTTTATGTCTATAAATGACATTAAGAAAAGATGGCAGAGATACTTTTATAGCCTTTTTAATGAAGACATAAAGGATAACATCTCTTTAGCTAATCTTATCATGGCCAAGAGATATCGTAAATTTACTTATTATTAACAAATTAGAAGGGAAGAAATTAAAAGGGCTTTAAAGGAGATTAAGAGTGAAAGGATAGTAGGGCTTAATAATATACCCATAGAGGTACAGAAGAGCCTAAGCAAAGAGGGTCTTAGTTGGCTAGCCAAGTTTTTTAATGTAATCCTTAAGTCTACCAAAATGTTGGATGAGTGAAGACTTAATATGTTAATTCCTTTATACAAGAACAAAGGGGACATCCAAAGTTATAATAATTATAGAGGAATCAAACTTCTTAGTCACACTATGAAGTTATAAGAGAAGGTGATTGAGATGACAGTGAGAAATGGTGTTGCCATCTTGAAGAACTAGTTTGGGTTTATGCCAGAAAGTCCATAATAAAAGTTTTACATCTCATTAGAAGATTAATGGAATAGTACAAGAAAGATAACGTAACTTGTACATGGTTTTGTTTGATTCAAAGCAGGAGTATGACATATTACCTAGGAAAATCATATGGAGATGTTTAAAAGTTAAGAGAGTTCCTATGACCTATGTACAATTTATATGGGATATATATGAAGGTGTAAAGATTAGAGTAAGGACAATAAGATAGGAGATACAGAGCGTTTTTTCCCATTGATATTGGGCTACAACAAAGTTCCTCATTGAGATCCTTTTTGTTTATAGTAGTGATGGATGAGATCACAAAGAATATCTAAAGACATGTGCCTTAATGTATGTTGTTTGCTAATGGCATTGTTTTAGTGGATGAAACAAAAGAGAGTGTCAATGTCAAGTTAGAACTTTGAAGGGATACATTGGCGTCAAAGTGTTTTAAAATAAGCAGGACTAGGACTAAGTACTTAGAGTGTAACTTTTTTGTCTATAGTATGGCTTGTGATGCGGAGGTAAAGATTGGTTCAAAAGTTATACCATAAAAAGAGTGTTCTAAGTATTTAGGATCTATCATCTAAAGCAATAGAGAGATTGATGAAGACATAGTTCATCGTATCAGATCGGGGTGGCTTAAATGGAGAAATTCATCAAGACTTTTCTGTGACAAGAAGATACCACTCAAGCTCAAGGGTAAATTCTATTATTTAGGAATTAAGTCAACCATGATAGAGTGTTAGACCATCAATTAGGTGCATAGTCATAAGTTAATGGTGATGGAGATAAAAATGCTCCATTGGATGTGCAATCTTACTAAAAGAGAAAAGGTAAGGAATGTAATAATAAGAGACAAATTAAAGGTGACTAATATTAATGGAAAATTAAGAAAGACAAGGCTTAGGTGGTTCGAATATGCTAAGAGAAGACAACCTAATGCTTTAGTGAGAAAATATGAGAAGATTATACATAGAGATTGTAAAAGGGAAAAGGAAGGCCTATGAAGAACTAAAGGGAGGTGATCAAGAATAATATGGCTTTGCTGGAACTTACCAAAGAACTAACCCTTAATAGAAAACTTTGTCATACTAGCAAATGGATAAAGGATCTCACATAAAGAGGTCATTCTCATTCTCTTAATTCTTTTAAGCATTTTCTTTGGGTCTTATGTCTTATATTTAGCCTAAGCATTGAATATGTAGTACCTCTCTCTTACTCAGTTACCCAAAACATTTCCTTACCTGGCCTAATTATTTTCTTGTAATAACTTAGTTTAATTTATTTACTAACTTGTCTTCTTTCTTGTTTATGTATTTTCTTTGTTTTATCTTTTATTTTGACTCTTTACCTTGTTCTATATTTATTGTTTTATTTATTTTATTACTTATTTTATATTTTATTTTTACAAATTTATTTATTTATATTTCATTATTACTATATATCTATTTTATTTTTATTTCATTTTTAATTATTTTTATTTTATTATTTAATATGTATATGTATATGTATATGTATATCTATATCTATATCTATATTTATATTTTTCTCTCTTTTTCTTCATTTGGGTCTATTGAAAACAGCTTCTCCACCAGTTAGGGGTAAAGCTACTGGACCTCTCCAGATCTTGTGCATCAGCGGGACTTTCATTGAGTTGTTATTGTTGTTGTTGAAGTCTTTAATAATGTGAAGATAATAAAGCAATTTTCTATTATTTGATTTAAAACAAAATAACTCATCAAGCAATTTAAAATTTCCAAAAATAAGCAATAGATAAACATGACTATCAAGATACATATACATAAATTCTCTGATATTAATATAAGAAAATTTTAAAACAGATAAACGATTCACAGGATTAGATATGCATCACTGAAAATATACTTACTTGTATGAGTTTCTTATTTTCACCTGTTAAAGGACTTTCTAAAGAATCATGTCTTCACAAAAAATTATCTTTATGCACTTTTATGTTTTAGAAAAACATCATCAAATTTTTTAAGTGAACACTATCTTATATTTATAGATAATGTCAAGATGTTAACTAATTATTTATAGTTAACAATTGAAAGGCCACACCTAAACTCATCATATGTGTCCTTTCATCATCATTGATTGTCCTATTATATAAAATTTAATGTATGGTCTTTCAGTCTTCATATTTGAAACTTCCAACTTTCATTAATGAAATAAGAATTATACAAAATACATATATCATCATCTTGGTTAAGAATGATCATGTGCCTCTGCTTAGTTGTTACAAGGTACATATTAAATTAGGTGTCAATAAATTGGGCCATTGAGGGTGGTATATTTTAGATAATTATAAACAAACAATATACTTCTATCTTCTTTAGCGTATAGACACTTAATATTCTAAACTAAACATGTATAATCATAGGATTTGTTAATTACATTGTAATTGAAGAATAGATAAACAATAGTTAAATTTGATGTTTATGAATATCAGATAATTTTGTTATGATACTATCTTCTTATAATAAACAAAAAATAAGTGATAGATTAAATAAGTGATAGATTTGATTCATAATAATGCAAAACACTATCATTAATGTAACTCGTTGTCAAATAAATGAAATACTATGAATATCCAAAATATCTATACCAATAAAAAATATATCATTAAATTTCTAAACAAAGATGAAGACAAAGCATCAACATATTTTGTTCATTTCTTGTACCTATATATTCAATAAAGAAATGGGTATTTAATTAGAGATTACTAAACATAGGATCTTGAATAATTATAATAAATGTGAGGAGTCATTTAAGTTAACATCTTTTTCAAGATAACATATTTTAAAATATAAAATATTTTTAACATGTTAGAAATATGAATTAATGTTTTTGAATTTTATTTATTAATTTCAAAGACAAATAAGAGAGAAGATAAATTGAGAGTTTATATAATAGGTCTTTCAAAATTTTCTTTAAAATTATTTGCAAGTTTATGAGAACACAATGCTCCAATTACAATAATATCATTCAAACTATCGACAATAACACAATCAATTAACAATTGAACAAACATTCAAATTAAATGAAAATAGGGAAAAGAGATAAATGTTTTATAAATGTTTAGTCTTTCCTTAATTTAAAAGTAATTTTCAATTTCTTTTTGAAAATTTGAATTCACTATAATCTTTGATTAAAGGGTCGGACATTATAAATTATAAAAGATATAATTATGTTAACATAAGGTTTTAAATTTTTAATTCTCAAACTCCTTATCATTATCACTTCTAATGGATGCAATAAAGACTCATTCCTTATTTTTAACTCTACAACAATAATAACAACACCTAGTATAAATCCCGCTAGCATACAGGGTCTAAGAAGGTCCAATAGTATACAGCCTTATCCCTAAATTTATTTTTAAATTTATTAATTACTAGTTAAAATTAATACTTATGTAAACTGACTATAATTATCTACTATGATAAATACATAATACTTACCACCTAAGTTAGCAACTCTAGATAGAGTCTAACTCTATATGCAAAGTTGTAAAAGATTAATGGATTATCAACTTCTTGCTTTTAAAGAAAATTTGACTTACTTCTCTATTTGACATGCTTTACAAATCTTTTATATTTAGAACCTCACATTGGTTAGCCTATTAGTAAGTTATATTTATTGAGATTCGCAATAAGTTTTATGCTTCCGTTACCCCGTCCATTTTGAATTTTATATTTAATAGGTTATTGGTATAGCCTACTAGTAAGTTATATATTATTAAGATTCATAATAATTTTGATGCTAGCATAAGGTTTTAAAATTTTTATTCTCAAACTCCTTATCATTATCACTTCTAATGGATGCAATGGAGACTCATTCCTTATATTTAACTCTACAACAATAATAACAACACCCAGTATAAATCTCACTAGCATGCAGGGTCTAGGAAGGTCCAACAATATGCAGCCTTACCCCTAAATTTATTTTTAAATTTATTAACATATTTAATATATGCATTAAAACAATAATCTTTACTAGTTAAAATTAATTCTTATGTAAACTTACTATAATTATCTATTATGATAAATACATAATGCTTACCACCTAAGTTAGCAACTCTAGATAAAGTCTAACTTTATATGCAAAAGTTGTAAAAGATTAATGGATTATCAACTTCTTACTTTTAAAGAAAATTTGACTTACTTCTCTATTCGACATGCTTTACAAATCTTGTATATTTAAAACCTCACAATAGTTAGCCTATTAGTAACTTATATTTATTGAGATTCGTCATAAATTTTATGCTTCCATTACCTAGTCCATTTTGAATTTTATATTGAATAGCTTATTGGTATAACCTACTAGTAAGTCATATGTTATTAAGATTCATAATAATTTTCATGCTAACATGTTTAAGTCTCATACATCATATTCATGCATATTTACAAGAAGAGATTAAATACTTAATATCATATTTAGAGAGATCATATAAATCATAATATAATTTTTTTTCCTCTTTCACCAATACATGCAATGATAAATTTAACTTTAATTTCAAGTTTGAGAATACTATAAGCCCAAAAATAGCTAGTTAAAAAGTTAATTATTATTCTTTTATGGACTTATAAAGGCTTCCACCTTTATGTCCATTTTAATATTTGAATGGACAATCACCTCTCGTATGGAATATTAGAAACTACCCTTCTTTGAATCTTTGATATCTTCATTAAAGCCTAATCTACAATCCAAAATCTCCCCTCCTTTTCTGATTTTAAACTAAAATATAAGTTTGCTAGGAGTCATCCATTGCTCATAACCTTATTATTGATACAACTACTCGTTGACATCACCTCTATCTAACATTATACTAGCAAAGTTTTTTCTCTTATACTATTTAAAACATCCCAAATTTAGATTGACCTAATTTAGGCCTAAGAAAATCATAAGTCCGAAAATTGCTACTTAAAAATTTTATTAATAGTCTTTTTTATAATATTATAAAGATTTACCTTTCTCCCCTTTTCAATATGAAATTTAACACTCACATCTTATGTAGGATGTCACATATTATTTTATTTATAGCATACTTTAAAATCTTTATCCAAAGTTAGCTTAAAATAAATTATGATTTAGACCTTTTACCAAAAGCATATCATCAATCATATTGTGTTCACTCTTACTAAATTTGCTAAAGTTAATAATCTTACATTTGACACTATTTTTTAAAAAGCAAATCCTCTATCTTGATCTTTAAGAGAAATGAAGTTTGCTGCATCTTTGGTCATACGCCTGGAACATCTACTATTAATCTACCACTTGCTTATGTTTTTCTAGATACCTACAAGATAAACTAATCATTTCATATTTGGTTCTTAAATATATTTTAGTCTTTAATCACTTTTGAACCCATATCTTCTTGGATTTACCAAGCAGGTTTTTCTTAAGAAAACAAATGCTATCCATATGTTCAAAATCATCACAAAAAATAATGCTTCTTATGAAAAAATCTATGTATCTTGATACTAAGTGAGTATGTAAAAAAGATGCACATATACATATATAGGTATTATATTCATGAAAATGATATGGAACTCTTATTAGGTGATAATAAGGCCTAACAAATAAGTTAGTATATGGCAACCTCCTTAATACTTTTTTGTCCAATTATGATCATGAATATATGTCATAAAATTTATTGGCATTAAAAGCTATGATGAAAATGAGCATTTTTTGTCTTCTTATTAAATTCTTAATTGAAATTGATATCTTTTATTTTTATAACGACTGTTTCTTCTAATGTAAGATCCTAAACTATATACATATATTGGTCCTTTTCTTTTAATTTGGATCTAAAAGATAATGCATTAGTAATATAAATTTTTATATATCTTAAAGTATATGCCAAATTGTCTATGTTAAGTTAGACAATAGTTCATTACTATGCAAATGGTTATCCTTTACAAATGTGATTTTTTATCTTGTAAATTATTCTTATAGTTATGCCTAATAAAAGGCTTTAATAACTAGATTTTGCTTTGGAAATTAAAAATTTATATTAGATCCCGAATAAAGAACAAATTTATAAACAAAACCACTGACAAACTCATTTATTCATATATATTTTCTTATTATTTGGATAGGTTTTTGTCACTATAATTGGTCTTTACAGCATTATTTGATTATTATTTGAATTATTGTACCTTACATTTAATTTATGTTATTAGAGGCAAAAATTGTCATATTTTGGTTTAACTGTGATTAATTAATTTTTGGACAATTGATGCTACATTATTTTTAATTTTTATTGTAGGGTACTTGGGAGAAATTAAAATTCAAAGATAAAGTAACAGCGAATAAAACAAAGCGACATGCATGAGACCAAAACGGTAGCTGGAGCAAGAAACAAGTAAAATGACGGTGCATAAGAGATGGAAAAGAAGTAAAAACGACAACACCTAATGAACAAAGCACGTAGTTGCTGGAGAAGAGAGGCATAAAACGGTAGCACCACTTGCACAAAAACCCAAAACGCAGAACTAGAAGAGGAAAAGAAACGACAACAGCTTGGAGGCAAGCAAGGAGCAAAACACACAGCATGGTGAGGCCAAGACAGAGACGCTGTCAAGCAGCTGGAGAACAAACAAGAACGACAGCGTGGTGGGAGTTTGAGAGGTTTTGAAAATCTAAGAAACAAACATGTGACAAAAGGGGCTGTGTGGCTTGTGTGTGGATCAAGGGAGGAATAAAATAAAAGAGAAGTGTGTGGTGTCTGACATGTATACGTGAGTGGGATGAAAAAAAAAAGAAGAAAGTGAGTTGTGTAGTGCGTAAGTGTGCTGTGTGTGGGGGGAAGAAAAGAAAAAAGTGAGAAGTAGGAGTTGGCAGTGGAGACGTGTGTGCGTGAGTGTAGCGAGAAGTGCAGGTGTTTTTGCGTGTGTATGAGCTGGTGCGTAAGTGTGTTGTGTTGTGAGTGAACAGGGAGTGTTGTGTTTGTGTGAGGACGTGAAGTGCAGGTTTTTTGAGTGTGTGTGTTCTTTTGTTGGAGTGTGCTGTACGTGATCCTTGTGTGTTGTGGGCTGGTGGCGTTTTTGTGGTTTGCTGCATGAGAAGAGAAGGCTGGACGTTTGTGGTGTGGAGAAGAAAACGTGAAGTTGGGTTGTTGTGTATGTGAGCATTGTGCAGTGTAGAAAAGAGAGGTTTGAGGAGGCAACGTCTGGATAGAGGAAGGAGTGTGTGTTGTGTGGTGAGGACGTCTGGAAAAAGAAGAGAAAAACACCAACGTAGAGAGAATCGACAGAGGTGTTCTAAAGAAGAGGGATAGGTTTCGGTATTATGGTCCTCATCTCCCACAAAATCCAAAACCATCATCTTCCTATCTTCCATGGCTGAACGTCGGAGCTTCATATTGGCAGCAACTTCAATGAATTTTTGTGGCTAGATCATCATAATCCTTTGGTTCAATGGCAATGGCAGGAACTGGAATTTTATAGGGGAGTTAAACTGCAATTATCTTCTGTCCAATTAATTATTTAGTAATTCTTAGATTTTACTATTTAATTATTTGGAGTTGCGTTTTGATTATACGTGAAATTGGAAGATGTTGTGACTAGATTAATGTTTGGCAATTGATATTGTGATGATTTCCGATTTAATTTCATTACTTTGTTTTGGATCAAAACTTTGTATTGAGATTTTAGCGAAATTGGTGATTATTCAAGATGGCTTGAATTATTTGGGTCATTTTATCTATTGCTGGCATTAATTCTGGTTCTTAACTGTTGCGTAAAAGTCGAGCATTGGTGTTCGTATCCTTAGTTCTATTTTACTAGTTTGGTGGCAGTTAGTAAATTGGAAGTTTTGGAAAATATTTTTGTAACAATTCGAGGTGGTTCGGTTGTTAGATTAAAAGCTCGATTTTAATTCTTGGTTTCATTGTTTTAACTCCCAAAT
>JANQBM010000009.1:15323200-15334674 GCA_025594535.1 Erythroxylum domingense | reverse complement strand
ACAACTTCATGTTGTGAACTTATTTTAAATGTATAAATTTTTACTATTTTAATAATCACGTAATAAATATCTTATAGGGTTATATTTAAATGTTTTACTTATATAAAATTGAATATAAAATATTATAAAATAATGAATTTAATTTAAATGTAATAAAACATTAAAATTTAACTTATATTTAATTATAAATTTTAGATTTTTTATAATCTATTTTACCGATAATAATGAAAATGTACAGATTAATTTCGTTGGCTTGGAGGAAATAATTGTTAAATCGTAGGGACATGCTCTCGAATGCTATGCTCAGAAGTCGTCAAAAGCTGACCAAGTGATTTTCCACACCACATAAGGCCTGGACTCAGAGTATCAGACTTTGAGGTACAGACACTGTATAGACACTGTAAAGTCAAATAATACAGTGTCTACGCCTCTATTTTGATGGGAATGAATAAATGCTCTACGAGCAAGCACATGCTGTTGTTCCCCTTCTCTTAACAGAGGTCTCATGCATGGAACATATCTAACTATCTAAGGCCAGGTTGTACATACCCATTAAAGTTGTATTAATACCCTACAAGAAGCTTGATGTTTGTACAACAATAATGCAAAAATAAACAAATAATTGAATGGGGACGAATACAACAAATAGGTCCATCATTAATAGTGCTATTGATAGGCAAACCATCGACACTAAACATGCAAAGGACACATAACCAAGTCTTGGAAGATAGCGTCAAGGAGTTATTATCGTTCCTGTCCACAATAAATATATAGTACTCAACAGGTATCTCACATATATTTTACCAAACATAGTAATTATACAGTAACATCTTATCACATCAAGCCTTCCTGCTCAAAATTTATGCAACTTTTCCTGCAGGTATTGATGCTCGATCGTGGTTTAGCTCCTGTTCTTGTGTTTCTCCATGGCCCTAGGCGCTGGATTCCAAGAACAATTAAGAACAACAAAGAAAAACATTTCGTTACTTTGGAGGTTCTAGTAGAAATATTAATAGTCATTTGTCAAGCGGGTATGTATACTATACGTCAAAGAGATATGTAGAAGGATTGGAACTTGGAACTAACCAAGTCCTGTAGCTTCTGTTCCCTTCATTATGCGCAGTCGCTTGCATGAATCAACAAACATCCTGTGTTGAATATAAGAACGAAGCAAACTTCAGTTTCTACTCAAAATCTAGCAATATACAAGGATTTTGTTGTTTCACCAGTACGGCTTTTGGTTAGACAGAAGAAACTAACGAAGACAGGGACTTACTCCCAAGGGACATCACCGACAAGCATCCAATCTCCATCCTTATCTTCATAGGTGGGAACATAGTCAGTGCCATTCAGTAGATCCTTCAGCTTTCCCTCATTGACGAAATCTTTCATTCCTTGAGACCCAATACTCTCTTCAATGTTCCAAAACACTTCCATGTCAACTTACTGTCTATATATTCTAACATCACGGAAGTATGATTCTATATCAACCATATAATTGTACGTGTATGTATGTACACATGTACCTATAGTGAAGGAACTGAACATGTTGGCCAAGGCGTCGGAGAGCTCCTGATAGCTCTTGTACATCTTTAAATCTACCTTACGGAGGTAAGGTGCACCATCCATACTAACCTTCACAAAGGTAGGGTTTCCTCCATTAATCGCCTTTTCACTCTCCTTATTAGTGCTGTTCTTCTGAACTGCTAACATGTTCTTTCTGAATGATCGGACTGGAGGCCACCCAACAACTTGTGCCCTAAAAAATCACCATTTGAGTATATCAGTAAAGGCTGAGCATAATAAACTAAACAATGATTAGAAGAACACATTAGTGTAAGTGAGTCAAAGCTTTTTCTGCATTACTGTGCCTAGTCATAATAAAAACTTTTTACGTTTTCCAATTCTTGGTGATTTTATTTTTCTTTGTTACATACTTTGAGATCATAGAATTCTCACTTCATTTCTTCAAATTTCTTTTCTCCCAAAATCTGATTAATTCAAACTTAACCTCATCAAGGATCTTAGTACACCTAAGTCAACTGTTCTTGAAAACAAATACAATCGTCGTGTATATTTCCCCAGAGATTGTATGATTATATCGTCAGCTTAGAATATGATAGATAAACACTGTGAAACTTATACATCCAAATATGCACTACGGAAATAGATATCTAAGCTGCCGGAAATTGGAACTAATACAGGAAGAAGGGAAAAGTATACTGATGTAAGCCATATTAATACGTGTGTGTGAGCCTACGTGTACTTGTGCTTTCTTCAATTTAATAACAAATAGTGAAATAGCTACAAGTTTTCTATCAGACCGAAATTAAACAACCACAGCAAAGTTCAGCGAGTTTCACCTTTGAATAGACATCAAGATCTATACTATAACACTTGCAAGAAATCTAGTTTATGCAGTTGCACCTATTCTCTAGCTGAAAGGGTCATCATAAAACAACTGTATATCCCCTCTCTCGCTCTCTGAAATATGTTATTAACCTAAACCAGCAACTAGCCTCTCTCTATCTTTTTTTTGCCTATGGCATGATCTTGAAACAACATATATGACTCAAGATAACAGAAGAAGCAGATAAGAAACTGAAAAGCCTGCAACTTACTTGGCACGAGGTTTTGCTGGATCAGCAGCAAGAAGGTTCTTTTCCCTGTGTAAACCCTTGGAGTTTTCACTTGGATCTGTCCCCTGATGTTTTGAGGACAGATTAAGCTTCAAGTCTATAGTCTCCGAGAATCCTCTCTTCCTTGCCACCTCTCCTTCAGGCCCTCCATTGTTCCCAGGCAAACCAAGCCTGAGCTCTGTCTCTTCAAATCCCATCTTTGCCTTCTCAACTTCCATAAGATGATGAGTTTTGGACGTCTGTAGCAGTATATAAGAAGATTTACTTTTCCTGTATATTTTCTCTCTCTCTCTCTCTCTGTATATATATATATATTTGTTTGCTAGCTTTGGTCTTGTGAGACTTTGGATAATAGATGCTTGAAGCGTTTGAGAAGAAAGGGTGTTAAATCTATATTGAGATGGTAATGATATGCCAGGATTGGGAAGAGTTGTGTGGTTGGACTTGATGGGTATTAATATAGCCAAAGGAGGGTGGTGGTCATATTGTGTCTACGGAGTTTCATGTAGTAAATTGAAGAGTAACACGTGGGAGGATTTATGTGAGCTGAAGCTTCAAGCCATTGCTGGGTGGGTGACGACAAGGTGATGCTAGCTATCCTATGATTGTTGGTGCCCTGTTGGCTTCCCTTTCACATTACAATATTATGCACTGAATTCATCGTATAATTGGTAACTAGGATTCATAAAACCATCATCTTACTCAAATCATCAAGAGTGGAATTGAATAACTTATGTATGGTAGGATGTGCATTGAGAACAACCATCAAATTAAAGTTACATATACTTTGGTGAATATACATGAATGCTTCTTGACATTTACCAATAGGTCGATGAATTTATATTGCTATTTGGACATTGGTTCATAATAAATTTTGGAATTATTTGTTATTGTGAACTTTTGTTTTTTTGGTGAAAACCACTCGATATTCGACATCATGTAGACAATGGACTAATTCGAATTTAAGCCTGACAAGGTTCTTTTCCCTTACAAGTTTTAAAACGACTCTATTTTTAAGACTCAAATTCGAGATCATATGGTTGCTTTCAGTTACTTTGGATCAGATGAACAGTGAAACTCACTTTTGCCAAGTGGACTTTTCGTAACAAAAGAAAAACTTTTGTGTGGCATCACCTTTCATTCAGGGAAGAGAGACTCGTTATCCAAAGTTAATCGAAGCATATCTTACCAGTTTTAACTATGTGAACTGATTCTTATTCATCACTTGCACATTATTTCAGATTGAGCAGATTCCATGGGTGACATCAACTGCACTTTAAGTGGTGGTGGTTTAAATATTTCGAACATTTCAAGGAAAAGAAGGGTTTTCTTTTCAATTAACTTTTCTTTTTCTTATTTATCCTTTTGTTCTTTATATTGATCTTACGATCTTGTTCATTTATCTTTTTGAGCTGCAAGAAGTACTTCCTTTTCATATATACCATCACTTGGTTGTCTATCATCATCAAGTGACAATCTATCTTTCCCTTCGGATTCATTGTACTCCACCACGTTGCTTCTACCTAATATAGTCGTTCACTGCATTACGCTAGTCAAGTGCCCGTTTAAATCAGGACAGTGGATATCAGAGCATGATTATTTTTCTCTTACGTGAACTCTATGCTTATGAAATTTCGTCCTCTCATAGTCGTGGCCTACCTCCTAAGAGTCGTAGTAAATCGAAATTGTTTAAAAGGGATAATCTGTTCTATGCGAACTTTTCCAACATATATAATGAGCACTTCAAGCTATGCCAGAACTTCTTAAAACATTATAAAACCTTAAGGTTCAATAACTAAATATGTTAAATTAGTTTGATGATGAATTAAACATCATGTGAACATACTCCAACAATGTAGAGATGTAGTTCCCTGGGAAAAAACACGCACATAAGCATAAAACTGGGGTTTCATTGCTCTCCTGTCGCGTGCACCAAGTTGCAGAATTGTGGGCTCAAACAAAAAGCTGAAAGGGGTAAAAATCATACAGCAAGAACTGGTAATTGAGCGTAGATTGAAGTGGGGTGAGTGATGTTGGCCTAAAATTGCATGACCACATGCACGTCACGTTTATCAACCCCAAAATGCCCCAACAAACTATGGTGGACAACACAATCACAAGATTGTACATTAGAACCAAGTACATTAAGCACTTTCTCGTTGCAAGTAAGCAATTTGGTTGGCATTAACCTTCAATGTCCATTGTGAAGGATTCAACTTAGTTAGTAGTTGTCTCTAACATTATTTTTTATCAACTATAAACATACAATTAAATTACATGTGAGTAGATAGATTGGAAGAGAAGAGGGACCATGTGAAGTTGTTGGTTTTATGGGGACTGTGTCGCCCTATTGTCCAACCCCTTCCCATGTGCGCCGCTGCAGGGCATCCCACTTACCCCACCTCTAATACCATGCCTACACTACATTTATATCATAATCATTCATCTCCAATGGACTCCAAATCCCAATGAAAATGTATGCATATTATCAATATCTGTAATTAATAAGATTCGTTTAATTAACTCAACTTTTAACATCTTCCTCATGCTACAAGAAAATATGGTAATTTGTTACGTTTTTTAAATATCACAAAATGTTTAAAAATATTGCAGAATACAATTTGTTACGTTTTAAAAAATGCCACAAAAAATATAACAGAATATGATATAGATAAAAAATTTCTACGACGTTTTATGTCAAGATAATAATCTATTTATTTGTGGTCTTTTTTATGTTTATTTTAGTTACTAAGATT
This sequence comes from Erythroxylum domingense, assembly GCA_025594535.1. Classification (NCBI taxonomy): domain Eukaryota; kingdom Viridiplantae; phylum Streptophyta; class Magnoliopsida; order Malpighiales; family Erythroxylaceae; genus Erythroxylum; species Erythroxylum domingense. Next base: position 15,329,279 of record JANQBM010000009.1, on the reverse strand, counting down.
ACTTTTGTAAAATCTTGACACTTGTTTGCCCTACAAAAGAATCATATAGGCAGCATAGGTTTCATATTTTATATATTTGGGCATACATATGTTAACTTCCCAGTTGCCCAAATTGAATTATAATTTTGTCACCAAATGGTCAGTGGTCATCATTGCTGCCATCTTGTTCCTTTGCCCTTTACTGCCCTTTTGCATATGTAGAATAATAATGATTCAATGATTGTTTATCAGAGATGTAATATCCTTAGCTACTTCTTATTATGGGGTTCTGGGGCGGTGGCTATATATACATATTTTATCTATCTAATATATAATATGGGTCAAGTGGTGTAGAATTCATTACACTGTATAGGAAACATGAACGAGAAGATGATTATGGTCACCATCATCATGACTACATAAGGTAGCTAGAGATTGATTCTTGGAGACCTCCCAATCTGTTTCTAGTCTATGCTCGGCTTTTCATGTCAGTAATCTTCGAGATAAGCAGATCCTTGATGGGTTTATTATACGATAACTTAATCTAAGTTAATCACCTCACTTGGAAATGATTATCTTGTATATAGCCAAGAAAAACCATCTTTTTTAAGTTCTAAGCATTGTAAGGGCATGGGACTCCATATGAACTCTTAAAAGATGGACCCATTTGCATGTACTTTAAATCAAGAGCCATGCACATGCTCTACTTTACAGGCACTTTTTACTCTCTTCTACAAAATGCACATTTCTTTCAAAAACCATAAGGTTAGTTTGAATGAACTCATTCCAATTTATTTTATCTCTCAAAAGCACTAATTCCTATATGCATGATGTAATTAAATAAGCTCTTCCTACTTAAGATGGTGTACAAAAAACAGGTAACTTACATTTTTTTTTCTACCATAGCACTACAATTATGTAAGCTTGTACTTGTGGCAAATATCTTGGAAACATCTGACAACTTTCCTTGTCCTACTTACTTAACACTCCTTCCTGAACTTATCGCAAATTGGCTGCAAATGATGTTCTCTTTCCTTTTTGTTTCATTCTCGTTAGAAATTAGGGTTTATGAAGGCTTAAATCATCCATCTTCTCAGCCTTCAACATTGGGCTGACAAAAATTCCAAATTGGTTCCAATTCTCCCCTTCAACACCCAGGTTTTGTGAAGGACAACCATCCTGTAATTCTTTAACAAAAGGAGTTATTAAAAGGGAATACTTGTAAGTATATGCGGTGCATGCCTACTATCACCTATCACTGATGTTCTGGTAGATAAACATTCAGAGTGTAACCAATCTTATAATTAATATTGTTATTGTAGAAAATAGATAGAAACTACACTTTGTTTTCCATCAGTGACCTTTTGATTGAATCCGTAACTATGTCAACTTGTTCCTATTTGTCTGTTCACTTTTTCTACCATATTATTAATTAGTAAACCTTTTTGTATCCTTATCCAGGCACCAAAGAATTCAAATCAAAACCATGTTGTCTAGCTGTAGGGACACGCAAAAGCATAACCCTGAAGTTAAGTGGAGTTAATTAACTCTCTTGAGACAAACAAAACCAAATTAGTTGAGTGATCATGATCAAGAACTAAGTGGGAAATCAATCTTTCCCGAGTGATAGTATTACATAGAAAACCATTCGTGTGGCGGGATAAAGAGGAAGGAAAGCTGAAATCTGTGGCCATCCGTGCGGCCAACAGCTCAAAGGTTGAAGGATGTGACTGTGACTTGTTCGTTTAATGTAGCAAAAAAAGTTTGTTCGAAATAGGCCGAGGGAGTGAGATAGCAATTAGCAAGGCAAGCACCAACCACTGACTTGTCTGGGCTACGTAGTTGCCGGATATCTTGTCCCTCTTTTTGAGGTCAACATGGCCCATACATGGTTTTAACCGTTGAAAAGAGGCTGGGACACCATCACTTATCTACCGAACTTTGGCGTGTCACTGTTAGGTTTGGGCCTTGATCAGACACAATTTGAGGGGACCAGTACTCTGCCATTATTGGGAAATTAATAAAACTGGGGTCCATGCCGAAAACTTTGAGCTTATGCTCACGTGTGCCCCAAATAGATGTCTTGGAACAAACATGACCTTCGAATGAATCTAAGATCTTGACATTTCGATGAAATCCGGATAAAATTAAGCAGCAGTTAGATAATGTCTTAATTATTGAACCAATGATCAGGCGTTTGGGTCCATTCACTTTAGCAAGAGACTCGTGTTTAAGTATTTCTATTTTCTAACACAATTCTTAGTTACGTTTTTTATGAAAACGGAAAAATAACTCAAATGGGTATGCTTTTCAGTTCAATCTTGTTGACGTTTATGATCACGGAATGAGTTTATCGTCCAGTAACTAAATCAGCATATTCAACCATTAGGACTAAGGAGTAAGGGCTTGGCAAGGAGTCCTAGCAGCATCTCATTTCCAAGAGTCTTAGCTATAACAATCTCTTTTGTTTTATAATTGCGAGAAGATCCATCTCTTTGCACTTTTACTACTCATTTCATGTCAATAGCAACCCACCGTTGTTTGGATTTAAGTAAGATGTTGATGTTGAGTGACACATGAAGCTGACTAGTAGGTACATGATCAAGCTCTTAACCAGGGAAACAAGAAGAAAGAAAAAGGTGAATTATCTTTTTGAAGTTTTGTCCAAGATAGGCATCTAAATGTTAGTGAAGAGCAGGGTAAAAGAGAAAACAATAAAGATAAGATAGCATTTCATGGTAGTCTCGATCTTAATATGATGATCTATTCTATGCGATGATATATATGATGAGCAAGGTTTAATGATTTGGCAGCAACTATGGTATAGATGGTGATGCTTGCTATGCGTAGAGGTCTTCTACGAAGTGATAAGTAAGAATTGCATCAATTATCATAAACTCAGGCTCTTCTTGCTACTTCGTTTTATTACTTTTCATGGTTCAATTGGCCTGAAAGTTTCAACCAAAGATTTGGAAGTATACCATGGAATGGGCCCTAACGAGGTGACATAGAAGTGGAAACACTGCAATTAATAACAAGTGAGGGAAAGAGAGAGGAAAGTAAAAGGAAGCAGAAAATCAAAGTGGTGGATATACTATAGCTCCTGAAAAAGCTAGCGGGCCCTTTGTGCTTCAGTGATGGTCCTTAAAAATGACAAGGGAAATGGGGTTCAAACGTAATAATGGCATCCATTTCATTTCGGACTAGCTGGTTTCCCCTCAATCAATCAATAATGGAGTGGATTGGCACATTGTAATATGTGGACTGCTAGTATTTTGATTACCACGCCATTTATCTCTGAGTTCGTTGCGTTTAATCTGGTTCTGTCTTATTGTGCTCCGGCATTCTAAAAGGCCGACCTAACTTTTTGTTGGGCTCTAGCTTGGCAAGCCAAGTTGAGTAGGCCGAACTGCAACAGTATCCAAATCAACAAAGCTACTAGCCGAAATCTGGTTCCCACTTTGCAATTCTGTGATGATTACAGTAACTACCCAGTTGTAGTTTTGGCATGAGCTCTTCTGATTATTGGATTTTGAACTGATAATCTTTCGTTAAAAACTCAATCATCACTATCAAGTGTATTCTCGTTGTGATCTATCAAAATTAAGATTTAAATACCTCTTAATCAGTTGATATTTGTGACTTTAGCAACTGAAGCAAGGCCAGAATTTTCGTTGCTTATCATTAATTGCAAAACGAGAAATGTGCAACTTTTGAACTACAACTCATTCCAACCACAGTTCCATCACACCAATATGACACGAAGCTCCACTACTAAAAGTCTCTTGGATGAGTTTCCTATGCACTGGATTGGCTCCTGAATCCCTACAAATGGTGAACACTTTAAATAATGAATAACTTGACCACAATAGATTAGGTTTAGATTACATGTTCTCTCATCTCCAACCTAGAACAAAATCTTCTTTTCCGAGATATCCTATTCTCTTTGTTCCCATGAAATATCATCCACTCAATTTTGATTTATTTCTTGCACTAGATAAACGAGATCAATTTTGGAATAGGGAGAACAGATTTTTAGGAACAAAAGATTTGTTCCCCTCTAACCCAAAATAACATAATCAAGGATTCTTTGTCACAATTTCAAAGCTATCTTCTCAAGATTTGACTAATTAGTACTTTTTGTCATTTAACAATGATAAAATGGCTTATCAACTAACCCATAAAGAAACACGTAAAGAATTTGTAGCTATTTGTTTAATCTTAAATGATGATGGAGACATGAGTTGACTATACCACATGGCAATATAAGCCCATTCACAACAATGAGTTTCAAGATGGGTCTGACTCTTTTAAAAAATATACACATGACCTTCTCATGACAGTCAACGACATTCAATTGGGTCCTGTTGTTGAAATTAAGGATAATTCTCATGTTTCTGTTAGGATAGTAATCAAAGTAATTAAGATGTTTTAGGATATTTTTAAGCTAAGAATTATCTTTTATCTCAAGTAGTTAAGATTCATACATAACTTGTACTGCCTATTTAAAGGCTCTAAACTATTCCAATAATGCATTGATTTTGCTTCCACTTTTCTTTCTTGCTTTGTCAAAATCTCCAACAAAATTGGTATCAGAGTCAATTTCCTTCAAAGGTGGGAATTATTTCAAGTTGATTTCACACGCAAGCATGGCTGTCAATACAGGTATTAATGTTTCTTAGCTACAAATTCCACTGTTTAAAGGAGACTCATATGAATTTTGGAGCATCAAGATGAAGACACTGCTCCGATCCCAAGGTCTTTGGAACTTTGTTGAAATAGGTTATGAAGAAAACGAAAAAGATGAGACTTGCAACAAAGAGCATCAGAAGTGAGACGTCAAAGCAATCTTCTTCATCCAACAAATACTAGATTAGTCAATTTTTTCAAGGATAGCAGCAACTACCACGGCTAAGCAAGCATATACCACACTTAAAATTGAATATCAAGGTTCCTCCAAGGTAATCGTTCTCAAATTGCAATCACTAAGGTGTGATTTTGAAACTTACTTGATGAAAAATAACGAATATGTGCAAGATATTTTAGCACGAATTTCATCAGCTGTAAGATAAATGAGATCTTATGGAGATCAAATATCAGATGAAACAGTGGTTGCTAAAGTTTTATGTAGCTTGCCATCCAAGTTCGATCATATGGTGGCTGTGATCAAATAATCAAATGATCTATCCACTTTTTTGTTTGATGAGCTCATGGGATCACTTCAAGTTCACGAGGAATGAATCAATCGATTGAATGGAAAGGAAGAAGAAAGGTCTTTTCAAATCAAGGAGGAGCCTGACTCCTCAAATGAATATTCAAGAGGAAGAGGTCAAGGACGCTATCAAGGAGAGGCTGAGGCAGAAACAGTACACTTAAATGCTCATACTGTAACAAATATGGACACTCTGATAAGTATTGTTGGTCCAAACCAGAAGAGGAAGATAACTTCTTTTTTATGACAATAACTACAAAAAGGAGGAAAAGAATGACATCTGGTACATAGATAACGACTCCTCTCATCACATAACCGAAGATAGTTCAAAGTTCAAAAGCTTCAATAAGATTGTCAAATCACAAGTGCAGCTTGGAGATAATAAACAACTGCAGATTGAAGGCAAAGGGACAGCTGAGATCTCATTAGGTAACCAGAAAAAATTCATTAAGGATGTTCATTTCGCTCCTTGTCTAGCACACAACTTTTTGAGCGTTGTTCAATTGATTGAATCTAGTTACACGATGCTATTTGATGATGATAAATGCATGGTGACACACAAAACTGCTAGAAAAATTCTTGCTTGTGCTCATATGTCATCAAATCATATGTTTGCTCTTGACTTTACAGAAAGAACATAAATAGCCATGGTGAGTAAGACTTTTGCAGAAAGTGAATTATGGCATCAACGATATGGCCATCTGAACATTAAAGGGTTGTAGCTGCTAAAGAACAAGCAAATGGTGAGTAATCTTTCCATCATTAAGCCATTAGAGAAGGTCTATGAAGGATTGTTAGTAGTGTGCCCTATGCCAATGGATATTTGTGATTCATGTATTAACATTATGACTTGTTAATAATATATTATGAGGTATTCCTTTTATATAT
>JANQBM010000009.1:15290583-15305619 GCA_025594535.1 Erythroxylum domingense | reverse complement strand
CCAACACTATATGTCTACATATAGTGTTGGGTATGGCATCAGATATAAAAAATCTAAATCAACAGTTGCTGTAAGTAAGGCATAGATCCACTAATAAACACAAATACATACAGCAAGATTGATACCTTGTTCTTCCTATTGTCCCACCACTCCAGTGGGTTAGCGAAAAAGGCTTGCCATAGTTCTTGTATGGAACCCGCATCGTTGATGGTATTATTACCACTCTTTCTAACTGCACAAAAGCAGATGGCAGTAGCATTAACATCCACATTGTGATAACTCATTTCTCTTTTCAGATTTTGTTACCTGCTGAAAAGCTACAATCATTAAACAAATTTAGATACCTGCTGTAGAGCCACGATCATATGATAGTGTTGATGACAAACTCTTTTCGATAAAATTCACTTGCTGAACAACTACCTGCTAAAGGATGAAATATTAATGATACTTGAACAAGCTAATGAAACGATAACTCATTAGCATGCAACCATGATCAATTGAACCTTATAGTAAGTCTGTAGCTTTCCATCATCACTTTCAACTGTATCTGAAGTCAGTCGACCGGATATATATATTTGATTTCCTTTCTCTACATGCTGAAATGCAACTTCGGCGAGCTCTTCCCAAAATGTTAAACTGATCCTGACAACGTTCATTTTAATTTTCAAAAGAAAATGTTAGAACTTGTTCTCCTTAATCAAAATACAGCCAGTGATTGCATTGTTAAGGAAAAATACTTGAAACATCATTGGACAACAAGAATTTCTGCGAAGCAAGCAGATGTCTCATGTCCCGAAGCTTGCATACAGAGGAGTTATACCGATACATTTCTTTTCCAGAGCAAGCAGAAGCATAAGAAATGACCATTGAAGTATAAAGATAACAAAAGTGTGTCAAAATGGAATTCTAATTGTGTATAAACTAGTGAAACAAAGAAGTAGGGTCATAGTTTCCTGTTAGATCTTTCAAAAGCTTTTGATTGTGGTTTGCAATGCAGTTGCAACTGAAGTACAGCAGTTTTAGTAATTGTAGCAACTGCAATTAAGGACAATTGAAGTGCCGCAATTGCTACAGCTGCATCTTCATCGACAACAACCACAATAATATGCCAAAACTGCAGTCTTGGCTCTAACGGCCATCTAGAACTTTGTGTTTGATCACTTGGAGGTTTTTAGACATGATGGACTTCCTTCAGTGATCAAAGTTGCAGGGATGGTGCAAAGTAAAATTATGAAAATGGCGTCACACAACCACGAAAGGTGATGGTTTTAAGATTGATCAATGTGGAGAAGAAACAGAGAACGCTTCAAGATGACAAAGGTAGGATAATATCCCCAAGATGCAGGCACTCATGCTCAGCAGACAGAAATGTACATTTGAACTTTACGTTTTAAGAATACTGGAAAGTAGAAACCTCATGCCAAGTCTTCATACCAAGTACTACGCTTCTTTCCTTTCCATTTCAACTTCCAACTTCCAACTTGGTAGGTTTCTATTGAATGTTTCTGAATACGTATTATTTATTGTAATAATAATAAGACTATTACTTTTGAAGTTACTAAAAGGTTAATGCCCGTGAATTCTGTCGGATAATAATCTTAATCAACAACATTTCCGAACACAAGCCAACTGGAAAAATAAGAAACATATCCAAATTTCTTTAAGCGTAGACTTGCCAGAACGTGTCGGTGGCGGACTTCTTAACTGCGAGTCGTGTCCAAGCTAGGACCTTACCGGAGGCAAGTTGTCTAATTTCCACAGGGGTCCCAACAATCCCAATGAGGTGCACCGAGTTACAGAGCTCCTTATTCCACGGAATCTCTGCCGGTTTTGCATACCCGACGCCGCGGTCGTAGTTTTGGCCATTGAAATCAGCAGAGCATCTCAAGCTACGCTTATAAGGCAAATGCACAATGTTTGGCCTAGAGAAGAGAGTGAGAGATAGGACATGGAATTGGGTGTTGGAAAGAGGGTTTCTGGGATTACGGAGAAAGGAGTTGGGGATTGCAGAATATATCATTGATCTCTCTAACGCCATTCTTCACTTCTGCTTCCCAAAGAGCTTTCAGTTTCACCGTTTCCACTGTGATGGTGGATCTGGTAGAGCGCCAAAGTTCTCGACACGAAGGTTGAGTTTTGCGGGAATATCTTTCAAGGGATTTTCATTTTTCCTTTTTTATTTTAATGAAGTCTAGTAATTATGTTATTAATTAATATAAACATAATGTCTTAGTCATGGTAACCCCAGCCCGGTCTGGCCCGTTTTGATCCGAGTTTTATCGAGCTACGGGCAAATCACGGGATTACTCTCGATTCGAATCCGGCCTGATTTATTGACATGCCTAATAATGTCTAACTTTACTAATAAGTTTAAATTAAATATTTGATTTTATTCTTGTTAGATTATAATAATAATACAATTTCTGGTTTAAAAATAATTAAGTAGAAGCATATCATCTATAAAGGAGCTGGGCCGGGTATGACTTATAATGGGCTTTGGGCTGGTCCACAACTGGAGTCGGAGCGCGTGTTGGTGTTATACACAGCAGAACAAAGAAACTTAGTTTAAGTGGCCTTCTTCAGTCAATCATCGGCTCTCTAATCACCAGTTTTAGTGTATCGGCCCCAAAACGGCGATTCCTGTCAAAATGCTGGCTCGTCTCGCCGCCGTTCGTCTCCAGGAGATCCGTCAAATTTTCCGGCTGGCTCCTCAGGTTTTTTTTCTTTTCTTTTTCATTTTCTATGCGTCGGAATCCAATTTCTCATCTCTTTTGTATCTTTCGTTCACTCCAGACTTCTCGATCCTTCTCCACTGCCCTCAATTACGTGAGTTCTATTTCTATTTTTTTCTTTTTATTTTTCAAATTTTGGGTATTTTACTTACTCATTTGGTTTCCTTTTTAGTAGTACATGTTTGGATTCTGTTGTTTTGTTTTGAATTTGTGATTCATACAGCACATTGATACTCCGGATAATAATCCCGACCTTCCCTGGGAGTTCTCCGCTGCTAACAAGGAGAAGGTAAATTCATGAGACTAGTGGAGCTTTTTCTGATTCGATGTGTTTAACATTGTGTAAAGAAATGTGTTTTTGTTCCCCGTTTACATTTAATTTTGAGATAGTTTGGTAAGAAGATTCAAGCTTAATATGGGGGTTTTGATAGTTCAGTGAGAGGATTCACACCCATTGTAGGAGTTTCAAGCATTCTGTTTCTACAATCGCTGTGGTTAGTACTGAATTATTTATAGGACTTTCTGTAAGAGGGCCTGCGAGATACTTGAGGATGTAATGCGTTCATATTATCCTCCATTGAATGGAATTCAAGAATCTTATTAAAACCAAGTTCGGTTATTAAATGTAAAACGGAGCTCTGTAGCTAGTGCCCCAAACTTTTCCACTTCTTCAACCTCTCTCTAATTAGAAGGAGGTGATAGAGTGGCTGAACAGCTGATGACCAAGAATAGAATAAAAGTAGACATCCTTATACATGGATTTCTTTGAAGATAACATTTAACATACTTCTCTATCTGGAGAGCATATTAACTTTTTGTCTCCTCCAAATCCCTCAAATGGAATGCTATGTCTTATTTCTTGTGCAAAAGCATTTATGATTTCAATTGGCTAATTCTTGACTGTACTTTGTGATTTTTGATGTCAGGTTAAGGAAATATTGTCTCACTATCCGTCTAACTATAAACAGTCTGCAGTTATTCCCCTGCTAGATCTTGCTCAACAGCAGCATGGAGGGTGGCTTCCTGTTTCAGCAATGAATGCTGTAAGATTATATGGATGGATATAAATTCCCAACTTTAACCCATAGTTGCAAACATCTTCCTTAGTCTCCATAAACCAGAATGCAGTTTTTCATGATAAACATGAGTTTGCACTTATTGAAGTTCTGCTGATGTGTTTGCTATGTCATGTGTGCTTTGAGTTGCAAATAGAAAGACGAACGTTTTAACAACTGGGAGTTTTCAAGGCCATGCAAATTAGGTGATTTAAATTGGTTTTGGACATTGTGTTCATTGTTTATTTCTCTGGATTACCATTCAAACAAAGGCCATTCAAATTCAAAATTATGGTCAAGTAAAACCTAAGCAACAGTTGGATTTATGGAAGTTTTTTGTGGCATCTGAAATTAGTTTAACCTCATTTTGTGTATCAATCATTTACTAAGTCTTCTTAAAGGTATATTGCTATTGATGTGTGACAACATGCTCTGTGTCTTTACGTTTGATATCTTTTCTGAAGGGTAACCATGACTAACATAAGTTTGTTATCATTGTATGAGAGCGGTGCAACTGGAACTTGAGACTTCTTAGTCGCCTATGGCTTTGATACTGTGTCAAAAACCATCCAAGCCAAAAGTTTAAGCTGATGGGTGAGACCCATAAATGGATAATTTATTATCATAAATATTGCAAACTATGAGATTGATTACAATTTGGAACTTCTCTGGAAAATCTAAACATGCAGTTGGAGGTTGATGGATACAAATGGGTGTTTTCAAGATCTGGTTTCTTTCATCAGCACGTCAAGTGTCTTTTCTGAATAATGTCATCATGTTAGCACATAGAGAAATTTTATAATGCTACAATCACTTAAAATTCGGTACTCTGTCATACAAAAAAAAAAGGAAAAAGAAAAAAGAAAAGTTCATTAACTTTGAACCTTTGTGCAATTTCAATTTTGCAAGTTATTGTTCTGATTACTAGTTCATTATGCTATTTGCTGCGACAATTTGAAACCAAGAGTATATCTATCTGTCTGAAAATTCTTCTAGAATGATGAGTAATAAACTAGGATATTTATGTTTAGCCTTCCATGAATGTTTTAGGTGGCTAAGGTTATTGAAGTTGCTCCAATCCGTGTATATGAAGTTGCAACATTTTATTCGATGTTCAACAGATCACCGGTGAGAAAATGTGATCTTTGTATTTTTTTGGGGTACATTAAAAAAGCAATGCCCTTTACATTTTGACTCCACTATATATTCCAATTTGTAATCATATTGGTTGCACTTTAGCTATATTAAGCTTCTTGGTTTGTCAGGTGGGCAAGTACCACCTACTGGTTTGTGGGACAACTCCTTGTATGATACGTGGCTCACGAGATATTGAAGATGCATTACTTAAACACCTGGGAGTAAAGCGTAATGGTAGGTTATAAAAATTTGTCGTAGTGCAGTACATTTTAAGATTTTGACCGTTGAAATATTCTTTTGAGGACTGTACGGCTCAGTTACATTATACTATATGCAGAAGTGACAAAAGACGGCCTTTTTTCTGTTGGAGAAATGGAATGCATGGTAAGTCTTTACCTTGCTTGAACCCTCCAGATGTTCAAAGTTTAAGAATTAGTAAAATGATGCACAATAATGACCCATTTTTGCTTCTTACTATTGCTGCTTTTCCTAAGGGAGGCAAATCCTAGGTAGATCTGCTGATACAAAGAATTTGAAAAAGAAGAGGAGCAGGGTGTGGAAAGTTGTCAAATAGGCTTCAATGTTGAAATGAAATAGAGGGATTAATTGGCATCGTTCTATTTAGGATAGCATCATTCTTCACATGAGGCCCTGGATGAGCTGTTACCCAATTGTTATTTTAAAACTAAAAACAGTTCTCAGACAAAACCTACAAAGGTCCATTTACTTAACGGCAAGGCATCATAGCAATTATATGAGGCTTGAACTTGAATCCTGAAGGACCATGTAAATGTGATAAGTATTAAAGGACGGGGAGTCTTAGCTTCCATCCTGATTTGTTCTGGGGAAGGGAATCAAGGAGTGCAGCTTAAGGCCAAAAATAGGTGCCTTGAAGTGCATTTTGGTAATTGATCAGTGCAGTGTTTGATGCTGTCATTGATTTTCTACAGGGATGTTGCGTGAATGCTCCCATGATTACAGTTGCCGATTACTCCAATGGATCTGAAGGATACACTTACAACTATTATGTGGGTCCTGCGATAACAGCTTGATTCTGGATAAGTAATTGTGAAGTTCAACTGCTAGATGTCCAGAGGAATTTTATTTTGGTCTTTGCTCTTGATTGCAGGAAGATGTAACTCCAAAACGAGTTATTGAGATAGTTGAAATCTTAAGAAAGGGAGAAAAGCTACCGGTAGGGATACTAGACCAGGATTTTTTTAAGATATTATTTCTTTCGTGTCCTCCTATTAAGTTTAGGTGACCATGTTTTTATGACTTAACTCTTCCGTCTTTCAGCCTGGGACACAAAATTCTAGGCGCATTAAGAGTGGACCAGAAGGAGGCAACACTACACTACTCAGTGATCCAAAACCTCCCCCTTCCCGTGACCTTGATGCCTGCTAAGTTATGGTAAATGTTTGTCTCCCAATAATGCAAAAGAACTGGTTGTATCAGCTTCGTTTGAGTTTCTCTTGTTGTTCCTCGTCAATCTTAATGATGTTTTGTATCTTCTGCCAGCATAATTTCTGGTATAAAATCAATTTCATAAAACACCTTAATTTTGGCATCAAAGCTTGTGGTTTTGCACACATGCATTTAATCTGCATACTGGAATCGGAAAATGCATGTTCAATTTTATTGTTGGAGGTAAACATTTATTTACACAATTCACTCATTTGCTTTTTTGTAGAAAAATAATAATAGATTGTTGAATTTTTCTGAGGCTTGCATCAATTTGTAGTCTCATTCAACCTCTTGCTAGGCAATACATTCCCCTGAGGCATTTGTTTCTCTGTGATGTGTGTATGGATCCATTCTTATTTATGTGTGCATATCTCCGTGCGAACGTTACCTTTGTTCTTGAATTGGGGATGGGAATCAGGATTCGCAAATGACATTTTATAAAGGTGGGAAGACTCTAATTCTATACTGATCTCGTAGAAGTTCAAGAGATTCTGATTTCTGACGTGGCATGTGGCTCTTCATCCTCCATAAACATTGTTAAGTTTTTGCTTTTCTAATGGGACAAATAAAGTCAACATTTACTGTCTTGACCTATCACCCACTCGTCTCGTGGATGATGTTATCACGCTATTAATGTAATTGGGATTCACCGACAGAGTCTGAAATTGAGGGCGTTAAGACCGAGCGCAAGATGTCCAAAGTGGTGACAGGTTGTTGAGACTATTTCAGTTGCAATTCACCAGACTAATTCCCATCATTACATTAGTGACCAAATGAAGGTTCATCAAACAGTACGTTAGTGAGTAGTGACCCGAAAACAGTAAAATAAAAGAACAGCACGAATGAGCGTGCGTTCTCCTTTTCTTCCCCACTATAACGTGTCCCTTTCAGGAAGGCCCAAACTTTACTCAGCACAGCGTCAGTTTAGGCAGAGGTAGGAGAGAGTATTAAGTTTAGTCAAATGCTACTGTGTTCGAGTCCATTGAAATTTCTACATCTTAATAATCAACAAAGTTAATCAGTGTCTAATTCTACTACTTTTGCTGCTCGAGAAACAATTTCTAAAGAAGCGATCATCTTATTTTGGAAAGAGTGCCCGAAATCCAACCTCTCTCTCTCTCTCTCGATCGAGATTTGACCCCTCCAATGATGATTTGTCCGTATGAACAAGTGGTCAAATTACTTTTTATAAACACTACATCCCTAGTCCCTACCCTAAAGCAAAAGCAAGGAACTATTACTATTATTTTCTGTTGGACTACAACAACCAACAGCCAACCAACGTTATCCATTCTTCCCCCTTTTTCCTTTCCTTTTCCCCTAAAATACTCTTCCAACACATATTATTTAGAAACATTTGATAAACACTAGTAGATATAGTCCCCTTTTACAAGGTCCCACGCCAAAACCCACTACAAAAAGATTAGAGAGCCCCCCACTAAGAAAGCGCTTACCATCATTTTCCACTACCCTCATCACTGAAAACAAAACAAAGGAAGCATAGCAAGTGAGAGCTTTGACAATTCTTCCGCATCCGGAACTTTGGCAAAGACATAAAGGGCCTGCTTGCATTTCTTTTGGCATTGACATGGAACCCTGTTTTCTTCCAAAACTAAAGCTGGAAAGCAAAGGAAAGGGGAAAAATATATATATAAGTAACTATTATGGCATCTGACTTTGATTGCATTTTTGAAAACTAAGCCAACATCTACTTGTGGGAGTTGGGACATGACAAATAACATGAGGGGCCCAAAGCATTTTGGTGACTTTTTGGATGGGTTGGATGCTTACCCTCCTTTCTGGAGTCTATGAAGGGTTATTAGTTTCTGGTTTCACAACAGTGGAGGCATCCGGTGGCTGTGTATGGTAAATTGCAGAGGCTAACGAAATGGGCATGATGCAAAGAGCCTTTGATTGAAGAAACTGCATCGCTGCTCCTACATTTTCTTCCATGAGCTTTGCTACCTGTCGCTCTGTTCCATCATTTGACCACTTCTCCCAGGCTGGTTGGTTTCTTCCACCTTCACCAGTTTCATCCTAATACAGAGGATGCAAAGCTTAGCCACCTAGTTAAAGGCACTGAAAATGATTATTATTCACCATAAACCTAACCTCAACTGATGACAGGGGGATGTCTGTTACAAGTGGTGCAACCGCACCAGCTCCGCCAATTCTACTCATGCTTAATACCTGGTTAAGCAATCATAACAATTTATTAAATACAACAACATAATGTAAAATGATGGACACCTCCATTTCACGATGAAAAGGGTACATAAAATATCCAAAAGATACACCATGTTTATCGCACAGAGTATTTGTTTATTTTCTATGCTAGCATTTAGATGTGTGCACATAGGCATAGGATATAATACCAATCAACTCTGTTTCAACCACACCGGTTTAGTATGTCATCTATAATGTGGACCCTCATTTCGAAATTTAATAATATTTAGAGCATCCGAATCTGCCAGGGTATAAACCCAGTTCCCTCCTTTCTTTGTACAATGATGCTTGACCAAGTATCTACCAGTAAAGGCTGAAGAACTGAGTTTATAGACTAAAGCTCAAAGGTGCGCATCACTGAGATGAAAGCAGCGCCAAGCATATCAAATTATAGAAATTCATAATTGGTGTGAAAGGTCATAACCAATTATTCTAAACAAGTACAACCATTGATATTTTGGCATAAAAGTCCTCTAGGATTGGACGAAAGAATGACTTTAACCAACACCATCCATAGGTTAGGCAATTATTTGAAAATTGACTGTGCTTCAACATAAACTAACAAAAAAGCTGGAATATGAAATAAACATTTATGGTTCATATTTTCATTAAAAAAAACTATGTTTCATACAGTGAAGCAAACTATATTCTTCTTTCAAGTATCCATGGCCATGAAATAAGCATTATGCATGATTCATGGCCATCAAGAGAGTTAAGAGATTCCACTGATACTTTCCAAACAAGAGAATAGTAAGATCCGACTTAAAGATAACCAGCTGAAGTGTACCTTTACTTGGAGCCTTAGAAACTTCACATAATCCACAATTTCATCAAGCATGGCCGCTCTGTCAGTCTGCCTCCCAAAAGAAGAAACATCCATCAATACACAAAAGTTTGTAAGAAATCAACCAAATGCCACGTATCATAGTGTCATCTTCCTAGAACACTGGAGTCATTACCCATCAACACTAAAAATAAGTCACCAAAAATTTTCAATGATAAGAAAAGCTCAAGCTTGGAATTATCATAATCATTAGCATAATTAGTAGAACTGCTTAGGTCAATTTTCATAACTCAAGGCTACAAACGGATCAACAGGTTGCACCAAAAAAAAAAAAATAAACTTATAAAACTGAGTCAAATTCTACACAACAAATGCAATTAACATCGTTCTTAGTAAGTAAAAAACCACACATGTAAAAGAGAAAGTTACTCAAGAGTTATCTTGCCAGAACAACAACAAAAATTCAATAATTGTAATCTCCCTTAACAGTTGCCGAAAGGGTGGAATGGAATTGGTCAAACCCATCGAATTTCACATGTTAATATCTTGAAGTAATGTTCATGGACTTTCCAACAGCAAAAGGTCAGCAATTGATTACTGCATCCATAGCTAGACACAAGTTCTGACATATTTAAAACTAGTTGTTTCCCAAAACACTAACCAAAGGAGCATAAAACGAAATGATGCCCATCTCATTATTAAGATAAGTTGATTCTCCCAATAAGGGCAATTCCAAAAATAATGTTCCTACAAACAGGCAAATTATTTTAAATGGAAGTAGGAGACAACTTTATCTATAAGCATTAGACAGCAAACGGTCAGCAGACCAGCTTATCTGAATATTTTGGAAGCAATATCCACTTTTTACAGATATATATGGACTCAGCTCAAACGAAGGCCCTCAATCATACCTCCCCTAACAACATGAATGTTTCAGTTAACATGTCATATGCCATGATTTGGGTTTTCATGCCTCAAGCATGCATAATGAAATAATACCAAAAATCATCCTTGCTTTAAATTTTCTCCTTTTTTGTCATTTTTCCCTATTTGGAGGCACTAGAGCTTCAGGGAAAGAACTTTCAGTGTTGTGTCACCTCAACTATCATAAACTCATACACATTTGAAAAAGGAAGTTCAGGAAGGGAATCAACATCAAATTAACATTAAGTAAATTCACAGAGATTTCATATTACCCACCATGAACTTTTTTCTTCCCAAGGTAGGAGTCATAACATCCAAAATTCAGAAAGCCGTTATGTACAATACAAAAACATAAATGAACCTCGCAAAGGATACCTGACCTTATTAACACTAGGAACCAGCTCTTGCAACGCCCTGATTCTTTCTGCGATGCGCTCCCTACGCAACTGATAAAATGGTAACATTTTAAGGATTATGTACAGAATCTAGGGAGAAACTAATGTGCCAAAGGGACTTCAAAGCTAAGTAAAAGCTTTACATTTATAATTTCATTTTCCTAAATACAAGTAAGAAAGGGAACTACATAATTTAGAATCTAATTTTAGCAATGCTAATCTAGAACCACACAATTTCATGTTGGCCACAATATAAAAAGTAGATTGAGCATTGCTTTTTCTGCTACCTGCAACTTCAAACTGTCCCTCCAGGCAACTCTAGAGAAGCAAGTTGACATGTCTAAACTTCCGTATTGGAGATGATCATAGTAGATATCATAAGAAAATGGTCAAAAGAGAGCTTGTTGTCATGTTTGGTTGGTTTTTTTATATCCACAGAATGTGAATCACACTTGCATTCATTATTTATCAATGCACGCAAATTTTAGGTCCATTTAATAAACACTTGACAATAAAACTAACAAAAAAAGCATCACATTTTCAAGAAAAGAATTTACAATACTGAATCTGAAGGTAGATAACGTGTATCCACATTCATAATCTAATCATTTTTCTTGTACATATAGAAGGCTCAGACCCTGTGCGAGTATTCGTAAGTATGTGTATTCTTCATAGTTGATATTTGGGAGAAAATACTATATTACAACATACCCGCTCAGCAATGCTGTGTGGATCTGTAGCTTGTCCTCGTCTAGCTCGTACTCTTGGACGCATTGCTGGTGGATGTGGAGCAGTGCCAACAGTGGGTGTTGGTTGACCATGAAAAACCTGCAGAAAGATAAAGCATCATCAACAATTACTATTGATTAGCAAACACCACGATGCACTCCAATATGCACAACCCAATCTCATAAACCACAAAAAAGAAAACTGAAGATAGAAAATCCTGAATAATTGGCTAGGCATACTTTTGGCTATCTACATAAAAAGTAAATTTTTAAGTTATGTTGATGTCAATAATACCAAAACAAGAGAAGCCAATGTTGGACCCTGACACTGTCACAACATTATCCTGGTTTACTAACATACCATGAATAGATGGCATGATAACTAGATCACTACAATGGGAACTTCAAACATCAACGTAAGCATATACATCAATTATTGTGCTCATTAACATTATAGGCCGCTTGTCGGAGAGTGTTAGGTCAACACAACCAATCAAGTGTCGCAACCATTTATCAAAAAAGGTTAAACTAGAGCTCTTGCATGAAACACATGAACCCTAAGAAACTGACATGCAATAAGGGTGGTACATAGAATCAAATAATTATTCATAATGAATAATTCTAAGATATGAACGTACAAGATGATGGCATTTTCCTCTTGATTTGTTCCAAGGAAACAAGATATTCATTATCTTAAGGGATTCAATTCTAAATTTCTTCAGCTCTGAATTCACCTTCAACGTATATCCTCCATCTTTCAAGGCAATGCATGAAAGATTGCATAATAAATTAAGCCCAAAGGCTGAATACACTAAATAGTCTAATTTAACAAACTCAATAATTTGACTTCTTAACATGACATTTTCGGACAGCAAGTTTATCTTATCAGCCAGTTATGACGTCAACCCAAAAGAAGTCCGATAATTTGATGAGAGCCCAAAATTTGCTATCACTCCATTGACATAAACTAACCAACTAGAGGTAACCAAATAAGCACTATCTCAAACCTAAGTGAGAACTTTCATACATCATCATTTGCACATGAAGATTAGTATCCTGCATCCTAACAACTAACCGACAAGAGCTTCTTTGTTTTTTTTTTCTGCTTCAAGCACAAATCTTGGAACCTTACAACGTAAATTCCAAATTCAGTGCCATTTCATCCTTTCTGTACGAAACTTATTTCCCTCCTCTCCGTCAGCTATCACAAACCTAGGAAGATGTTAACTTCCTTCAGCAAGTATGCTCTGAAATCAGGCATTGACTGGCAACTGGAAAATAGAAACCTAGGAGCAATAATCAACACACTTACACACACTCAAAGTTCAAAGTAAGAACATCCAATCCCCAAAAGTGAACAAAGAACAATATATTCTAACATCAAATAATGCTCAAAACCCTTAAATTGTCAAACGAATCGTATGAATGTCACTTACAGTTACAGCCCTGAGGTGGATTTCCGTATCTCGTGTTTAGACAAATTACTAAGAATTGCTCAAGCAAACTGTTTCCTTTCACTAGTTTCGTCCATTTTCCTAGCAAACAAACAACTGCAATCTCAAAAATTACCGTAAACTTTACTCACATTATTGACAGCACCACCTCTTCCATCAACAACATCATCGCGAAACCGCTTCCCGCTTCCAGAAGCGTCCTCCGGTTTCATAAAACACCCCTTCCCCTGCTCCAAGCTCAGACCCAGAGGAAAACCGTGAAAGGCTGGGCCTCCGGCACCAGCGAGGGAGGAGATGTGCGAGGCAGAGGGGTCGCCGGAACTGAGCTGAAGCATCATAGATGCTTGAGCCTGGGAAGGCAAGGAGGCGTCTGCGGGTACCAGACCGGCGTCTCCGGCAGCGAAGTTGGGGAGGCCGAGGATTTCTTGGAGGAAATCATCGGTGGGAGGATCGGTTGGGTTATTAGCCATGAAGAAGAAGAAGAAGAGTGAAATTGGGATCCAAAACTACTACTAACTACTACATATCATATGCATGCACCCAAATCAATAGCTTTTGGTGAAATTAGCTTTCAAAGTTTCAGCTTTTGGGCATTTGCTTTCTTAACGAGTGTGAGTGAGACAGTGGAGAAAGGCAAGCAAAGGTACACGGAGAGGACGAAAAGGCTGCTGCTTTAAAATGTCCTACTTTTTCTTAAAGCCCTCTCTTTTCTCCTTATTTACAATTGAACCATTTTCTTTCTCCTTTATTTTTGTATGTATATTTAAGGGCTTATTAATCTATAATCGTCACTGTTCCCGAGCCACTGTGTAGGTGTAGCTTGCTTGTTTCAGTAGAAGCCATTCTATTTCTGCTACCATCTGAAAGGATTTGCTTCGTTATTTTGTGGGATTATCGGCTACTTCGAGTTTTAAGCCCAGACAGAGTTCATGGCTGGTTAAAACCTTGGGTTGGGTTTGACAGCAATTGAGACACTCTCCGCATCTGCTTTCTCAATACAAACTTTGGAAGTGGTAATTTAGTATAGGGGTGGATTTTCGAAAACAGCAACAAAATACTAGAAAGTCCTTCCTTGCCTTGGCCATGGAAGAAACGATACTCCAGACCAACAAACAAAATACTTAAATAAATATCATTTCCAGGAGACCACCACCCGGCACCCCCCTGAGCCACAGCCCACAGAACCAGGATTTGAGATAGATATTCTTCCAGCTTCATGATGAATGGCTTCAAAGTTAATCCACTGTCTCCTGAAGTTTCTTGTTGACCTAAAGTTACAAACAGCTCCATCACATCGTCTTTATGACCAAGGATAACAATAAGTTGGGCTGGGCTGAAGCTAGACTTAGTCAAAATTTTTATTTTTTAATTAAAAATACAAAATGACAAAACATACCCTTTTCAGTGAAGCCCTGAGTTAAAAAATTTGAAAATAAAACTCGAGCATGTTAATTTTTGACCGGATGTAGTCGAGTCAGGCCGGGCCGAATCAAGCCCGAATTTGGTGTCATCTCTACTTGTGACAACAAGAAGAGACTTCAGTGGATGCAACCAACATTAGTTTATACTTTGCAATCAATCAATTGTTTACAATTTTATGTATAATGATCTTATTTTAATTAATAAAAGTATTTTTATTTTTATTTATTTTATTAATTATTTTTTATATTTTAATAATAAAGATAAAATTCTTCGAACAGCTACTATGCACGTGAAATTATATGAGATCATAATTTTAATATTTAATTTGTATTTATGTGTTATTCCTAAGTTATTCATAGTTGTACTTTTATCAAGATGAAATATTGATGGAACGATAAAACTAGTACATATTATATTTTTTTAACAAAAAAGCAGTTAATTTTATAAATTAAAGTACAGAGATATTTAAATACATATGTGGGTAGTTATTAGAGAATAAGTTAATTTAGGGGCCGTTTAGTTCCACTTCTATTTTTCTGTTGTTGTTTTTAGTTTCTGTTTGTTATTTTTGGTTTCTGTTTTTTTCCTTAAAAAAACAAAAACCTGTTTGGTTGAGATTTGTAATATAAAAACTGAAAACAAAAACTTGTTTGGTTGAGATTTGTAATAAAAAACTAAAAACAAAAACATGTTTGGTTTTATCATCCTGTTT
>JANQBM010000009.1:15270392-15285695 GCA_025594535.1 Erythroxylum domingense | reverse complement strand
AAATAGGGTAATCTTTTATCTTGTTAATGTGATGTAACTTAATCCTATTAGATAGAGTCCTAATTGGATGGGGATGTTATCTATTGGTTAGTTTGATGTAATCTGATAAAGATAAGATACGATAAGATTATGATCTTAGCTAGTAGAGTTATATTAGGATTCTAACTTAGTCATCTAGAGATGGCTATAAATAGCTCATTAGAGTTGAGAGCTATTCATTCAATCATTGAGTTATTCACTCATTGAGAAAAATCACTCAGAGGAGAGAGCTTTGAGAGTTGTGAGCTTTTGGGGGGGAGGGTTCTCATTGTATGGGCTTCAAGTAGGGAATTCCTTGTAAGTGATTCGAGAAGGGGGTACTTATATCTTTTGTTAACAATTTGGTTGAGAGTTAATGAAAGAGTAGCTTCGGCTATATATATATCTCTTGTTGCTTTCTTTACTCTGTTATACACTTGTGTTATTTTGTGTGTAAGATAAACACTTTTGTGCACGTGAGGTATTCAAGGACTAATAGAATTGTTCGGCAACATTCATGTGAGAAGACTGAATCTTGCTTAAGTGGACCAAAGCAGGATTGCCACGCAAAGGTGGGTTTAACTTATGGTAAAAGTTTGAGTCTTAAATAGACCTTTGTAACAACTGGTATCAGCGCCAATCTAGAGCGATGGCTGGTGAAAGTTATATGATGGAAAAGGTTACCAAAATAGAGGCAATTCTTAAGTATCTAGCCCAAACAGATGAGGGAGTAGGTCCTTTATTGGAACATATGCAGTCTTAAAGAGGGAGCTTCAAGCAACTATGAGAGCGCTTGAGGAATAGATGAACACTTGTGAGGAGATGAGTTATGATCTGTGGTTGCTCAAGCGTGTAATGGTAAAGTACTAGATGGGTGTCCGAGTGGAAAGCATTATGGTGAAGGTACGAGAGCCACAAGTTTTCAATGGCAAGCAGAGTGCTAAGGAGCTTGAAAATTTTCTGTGGGACATGGAGCAGTACTTTGTAGCGATAAAGGTGGCAGACTTGAAGAAGGTGTCAATCACAGCAATGTATATGACAGGTGATGCCAAGCTATGATGGAGGATGAGGATCTCTAATGACATTAGTGTAGGCAAACCTCCCATTGATACATGGGACAAATTAAAGAAGGAGCTAATGGACCAGTTCCTACCTAACAACACTTCATGGCTTGCGAGGGGAACTTTGAAAGGGTTGAAGCAAAACGGCTCGGTGAAGGAGTTTGTGAGGAAGTTCACATCGGTGATGTTAGACGTGTGGAACATGTCGGAGGAAGATAAGTTGTTCAACTTTATTAGCAACTTGCAAGGTTGGGCACAAATGGAGCTTTGAAGGCAAAACGTGAAGGACCTCCCTAGCACAATAGCAACAGCAGATGCCTTGGTAGATCTCCAATTGCCACTACTAATTCTACCTAGCAGAGAGAGCAAGAAAAATGGTAGAACCCGAGATGGAAAGGAGAAAGGCAAAGAGAAGTGGGAGAATCTTCTCAACATAAGAAGAAGCAATCGAAAGGGAAGATTGCATGCTTCATCTGTGAGGGGCTGCATTATACTCGAGGATGCCCGAAGAGGAAAAAGGGCGACGAACAGATGAACTCTATAGTTTTGAAGGACAAAGAAGGGAGCGATGAAGACAACCCGGGGGAAGGAGCCATCAACAACATCTCCTATTTGAATGTTATGAGCCTCGTGAAGGAGGACCCATGCGAAAACAAACTCGATAGAAAGAGGAGATGGCATGTGGGAAAGGTGCAAATGGAAGAGAAGGCTTGCTCCAGTCTTCGATAGTTAGCGAAGGAGTCTTTGAGGGAACCTCTCATGGAGAAGTGCCCATAGATTATTTTGATGAGGGCGTCGAATTCTTCTAGTGGGCATGGTTTATTAGACCCCTAAGTTCAGATTGCAGGATCGTACGAATGTTGGCGAGCTTTGGTCAATGCTTGGCACGTAGATCAACATAAGAAAGGCATGTAGATGAGGGAACAAGGTGAAGTCTTGCAAGTTACCGAGCAAAACCTGAGGAACCTATAAAGTAGGTGAGATTCGATACGTATGGACACGCATATGTGTGCATTGACAAAAATTTTCGATAAGACGTGAGATTCGAATGCGAGACTCAAGGGTACGAGAAGGTATATGAGTGAGAAAAGGCACATAAACACTTGACTTCGATGAGGCAGGTAAAAGGTATGTAAAACATGTGAGGTTTTATACTAACTCGGATTGTGACTTATACTTAGTCATAAAGCGATGAGACTGCACTATGAGTGAGCTTGATCATGAAAGATGGACTTGTCCATAGATGTGCATTGATGGACCTATATCCAGATAGGCCGTGGTGACTTGAAAAACACATCAGTAGTGACATGGCGGATAAGATCACAGTGGATGACCATCAGGTTTAAGAGATAAAGATCATGTAGAAGGATCATCTGAAGATAGAGGAGATCTTCGTGGATAAGGATAATCATTCCTAGATAGGGTAATCTTTTATCTTATTAGTGTGATGTAACTTAATCCTATTAGATAGAGTCCTAATTAGATAGGGATGTCATCTATTGGTTAGTTTGATGTAATCTAATAAGGATAAGATAGGATAAGATTGTGATCTTAGCTAGTAGAGTTCTGTTAGGATTCTAACTTAGTCATCTAAAGATGGCTATAAATAGCTCACTAGAGTTGTGAGCTATTCATTCAATCATTGCATCATTCACTCATTGAGAAAAATTACTCAGAGGAGAGAGCTTTGAGAGTTGAGAGCTTTTGGGAGGGTTCTCATTATAAGGGCTTCAAGTAGGGAGTTCCTTTTAAGTGCTTCGAGAAGGGGGTACTTGTATCTTTTGTTACCATTTTGGTTGAGAGTTAATGAAAGAGTAGCTTCAGTTATATATATATATCTCTTGTTGTTTTCTTTACTCTGTTATACACTTGTGTTATTTTGTGTGTAAGAGAAACACTTTAAACACTTACGTGCGCTTGAGGTGTTCAAGGGCTAACAGAATTGTTCGGCGACATTCATGTGAAAAGGTTGAATCTTGCTTAAGCGGACTAAAGCGGGATTGCCGCGCAAAGGTGGATGCGACTTGTGGTAAAAGTTCGAGTCCAAAGTAGACCTTTATGACACTAACCATATTAAACCTAAAAAAGGAATTAAGACTCTAACCTCACCTTTATGAAAGTAATAGTAAGTCCTTGATCAATCCCTATGAAGATGTCATTGTTGTAACATTATCAATTACAAACTTTTTAGTCAGAAGAATATTTTTAAATATAAGCAACATCGTCACCATTTTTTTAATGATGCCTTTAAAGAGATAAGTATCTTAGTAGATAGACTAAGACCCATCACCTTAAACCCGCTTAGTTTTAAGGTTGAAAATATATATATATAAGTAAAGATATTATTGCATATAACAATGGCGTCAAGGTAAATAAAAAATATGTAAAAAGATCTTCTAAATATAACAACAAAATTGACATACCATCCTATATTTAACATAAGAAATACTATCATTATACCAACTCATAATGAACTTTTAAATCCCGAACATAGCATACAAAGCATACAAGGATCGAAGGATAGCTTAAAAAGAAAGAAATATTGTCATAAATCCATGAAAGAAAAACCAAAGGTGAGCTAGAAGAAGATATTGAACAGGTAATAATTGGAATACATAAGGATTATAAGAATCTTAAATTGGGACAAGGATGGAAGAAATTACCAAAGAAAATTTTAAAAAAATTTTTGATTCATCATTTGAATATTTTATATGGAGTTCAATCATCATGCTTAAAGTAAGCAGATAAGTAGTCTCTTATAAGCTAAATGTTAACCCCCTTTTCAAGTTGATAAAAGAATGATAGAAAGATAAAATATCATAGAAGAAGTATCCAAACTCATAAAAGTAAGAATCGTTAGAGAGGTAGACTATCTTGAATAGTTCACCAATATGGTCAAGATCAAAAAGGCTAACAAAAAGTGAAGGATGTGTTTCAACTTTCTGAATAAGGTATGCCTTAAAGATAAATATCTTTTAACAAGTAAAGATCAGTTGGTGGAAGCCACTTTAGTAGGCTTGGTAGATTAAAACTAGCTAGGTCTAAAGTCAACAAGTCAAGCTTAAGTTGTTTGGGCTTTGGTTCAGATACCTAAATAGCTTGCGATTTGAACTCTCTTTCTAAAATGACTTTATTTTTATATGTAATTTAGGAAACTCAAGACCAAAATAATGTGATTTTGGAAAAAGGAAACTAAAATGACATTGTTTTACAGTTGCTCAAGTAGGTTTGGACTATATAAGTTAAGTTTAAAGAGCTTGATTAACCTATTGGATGGGTTCAATAAAATTAAGACCTATAGGCCTTAAAGTCTCAGGTCCACAAGAAGTCAATTTATTTTCATGAATGAAGAAAGAAAAAATTAGTAAGCCTTAAATCCTCCAAAATTTAAATATTTTCAAAATTTTGTTAAAGCATATGAGTCAGAGCCCATTTGGCAAACTAGTAAGCTTTAAATCCTCTAAAATTTAAAAGTTTTCAAATTTTAGTTGGCGGATATGAGTTAGATTTCACAACTTTAGATTCCACAACCCTGTGAAATTTTCTTAAAATTTTATTAAGGCATAAGAGCTAGACTTCATAATCCTGTTAGTATTAAATTCAAAATTTATCAATATTGTGTTAGAAGATAAGAGATAGCCTCCATAGACTTGCGATCATCAGGTTTAGATTTTATCAAAATTTTATTAAGGCATAAAAGTTAGATTCCACAATCCTACGAGTGTTTGCCTCCAAATTTCTTTAAAAACATTCTAATACAAAATGGTTACATTTCATAGCCATCCAAACGTGAGGTTTAAAGGTTCATAAAATTTCATTTAGGTATAGAAGCTAAGCTCCACAACTCCTACAAGATTCATTTATATTTAGGAATTTGATTAAGACATTGGAGCTAGAATTCAATGTTAGAACGTTCTAATATGCTTTATAAAGGTTATCTAGTTATATATACAAAAAAACATAATCGTAAAATTAAACAAATTTTTATACAAAGAAAAATAATTAGGTTAAACATGCCCGTGAATTCAAACATTTGCATTCCTATATATAGGGAGAAAAATAAGAAGGAAAAGAAAGTAAGGATTTAAATGAAAAAAGATGCATCATTAGAGGATTCAAGCTTGGCTTATCTATGAACAATTTGTCACTAGTAGTCTTAATGACCTTAAATTACTTGTTAACGTCATAAAAATCATTGGGCTTCTTAATTTAAGAGGAATCAAGCTTACCAGATGTATTGGAAGAATCCAAGTATACAAGCAATAGGTTTGTAAACTTTTTCTACATAATCTTTCTATAAGCCTTGAACCTTTTCAATGTTGAATTGATGAAATTGTTATAGTTCTAGTTCTCCAAAAACTTTAAGTTGCGATAATTATAAATAAGTTTAAACTTGAATTCTTCCCTTGCAACTTCTTCACCTATTCTTAAAGCTTATCTTTCTCACTTATCAATTGCTAGTGACTTCTCTCTTCATTGTTGCAACATCCCTTTCAAGCTTATTGAAATCTTAAACTATTATTCATCATCAGCCTCTTTTTCCTTTTCATATGACTCAAGGTTCCATATGCCTTCATGCTTATGTTATTTGTCTCCTCATTTTATTTGATTGTCAATTCCTTGCACACTCTTTCATAGCCTATGATTACAAAGGTGATAGCTTGAAAAAAAGAATGCAAAGTTAGGTTTAAAATTTGACATATCCTCTACTTTTTTGTTGTGCTAGAAAGAACCATCGTACAGACTAACTCAAACCTGCTTCCAACTTACCATAAACAATATCAATCTTCTTTAGGTTATAGTGAAGGAAGAATTGTCCTTCTTTTATAGGCCTATTTAAAAGATAGAGGGTAACCTCACTCTCTACTTGATAAGAAGAAAAAGGAGGAGAAAGTCAAGAAGGTAGGGATACATGGGTGGATATAATAAAATTGGTTAGTTTGATGATAATTACCTTATTATTGTAGGTCACCCTCTACTTCTTCTCCTCCTTAGACGATGACACTGCTAGGCCTCTCTCATTTGTCACCTTAGCACTGTAGCATTTTTTCAGAGTTTATGACTAAGGGCGTTAGTAAGATATTTGAAATCATTAAATGACAAAAGATTAAAAAAACCTTAGAGGGATGTTCTTTTTTATATGATAACCCACAAAATTTCCTTTTGAGATAGAAGATGGATGGTTTGATTTATAACTTTTAGGATAAGAGCTTCAAAGAAGCATTATCTTTATTTTATTGAAAAACCTCTAATATAAACCCCTCTATATGACCATAAAGTTCCATAGGTTGTTGGGTTTGATAATAAGATCAACTTCTCCTTCTAATAGTGTTTCCCCTTTGGAACTATAAGCAATCAACAACCATGCCAAGCATTTAAATTATATCATTCTCTTTATGTCCCCACAAGCATGTATCATTGTATAAGCTTAAGTAATTTTAAGTTTGTGCTGCATTGACCAAACCACGTAAATTCTTATGTCCTGTCCCATTTATTTTGCCTCTCCTTTATCTTTTGTTATTAAGATTTAGGCTATTAAATTCAACCAGTATCTGATCCAAAGGGCATTTTCTTTAACAAATTGGTATCAGAGCTTCTCTTGTTGGTCTAACTTACCGTATGCTCTGTAGTTGCCACCACATAAAAAAGTAACTTAAATTTTATGGTGAGTCTAAACAGGGCCCACCGCCTCGGATTTGTCTTGCGGGGTCCATTGCCTAGGTTTTATCTTGTGGAGACCACTGTCTTGGTTTTGTAAACGGAGTCATTTTTTTTGTCAGGCCCGCGTCTAGTGCTTTTGTAGGGTCCGTTGTCCCGATTTCACGTGTGGGGCCCACTTGAAAAATAGTTAGAATATCAATTTATAGCCATCATGACGATAACGAAGACCTCTATTGAAAAGTTTGATCGGAGCGTTAACTTCGACAAGTGGCAGTTTAAGATGCAAGCCATTTTAATATAAGATAGGTGTGAGATTGCACTTGATGGATTGGACAAAAACCAAGCAGATATGGCGTCAGATAAATTCACGGATCTAGATAAAAAGGCCAGATCAGCCATCATATTGAATCTCTACGATGAGATTTTGCAGGAGGTTGCTAGTGAAAGCACAACTAAAGGTATATGGGACAAGTTGAAAGCTATGTACATGAAGAAGATGGTGAAAAATCGGTTTTATTTGAAACAGAAATTGTACATATTGAGGATGACAGAAGGTACATCTATTCTTTCACATCTGGATAAATTTGATTATCTTATTTTGAATTTGAAGAATGTAGATGTAAAAATTAAGGATGAAGATCAAGCCATATTGTTGCTATGTTTCCTTCCCCATTCCTTTAAATATTTTCGTGATACTATGATCTATGGGAAAGAGTCAGTCTCATATAATAGTATTAAGTTTGCATTAAAGTGAAAAGAGCATATTAATAAGGACATCATTGGGGAGACTAGTGGAAGTAAGGAAGAGGGACTATTTGTATAGGGTATATATGTAAATAGAGATTTTGAAAGAAGTAGATCTAAAGACAAGTCAAAATCTAGACATATAAATAAAATTTGTAATTATTGCAAGAAAAGGGGCATATAAAGGTTAACTGTTATAAATTGAAATATAGGGAGAAAAATAAAATTAAGCAGAATAACATCAACATCATCGAGGCTAGTGTAACAGCAGATGAGAATAAGGGGATTATCTTTGTAACCATAGAAGATAAAGTTAGGTCTAATAAAAGGTTAACTGTTATAAATTGAAATATAGGGAGAAAAATAAAATTAAGCAGAATAACAT
Organism: Erythroxylum domingense; assembly: GCA_025594535.1. Classification (NCBI taxonomy): domain Eukaryota; kingdom Viridiplantae; phylum Streptophyta; class Magnoliopsida; order Malpighiales; family Erythroxylaceae; genus Erythroxylum; species Erythroxylum domingense. The sequence continues at coordinate 15,277,826 of JANQBM010000009.1, read as the reverse complement.
CAACATCATCGAGGCTAGTGTAACAGCAGATGAGAATGAGGGGATTATCTTTGTAACCACAAAAGATAAAGTTAGGTCTAATAAGGAGTGGATTTTAGATTCCGGTTGTTCTTACCACATGAGTCCCGACAGGGAGTGTTTTTTCGCTTATGATTCATTCGATGGTGGAATTGTTTTGATGGGTAATCATGTTTCCTATAAAGTTATTGGTAATGGTATAGTCCGGATCAAAATATATGATGGTATCATTAGAACACTCTCTGATGTTAGACATATTCCTGGTTTGAAGAAAAATCTCTTCTCTTTGGGCACTCTCGATTATTAAGGGTGCAAGTTCTCAGCTAAAGGTAGAGTTTTGAAAATTTCTAAAAATCCTATTGTATTGATGAAAGTTTGCAGGTCTTGTAGTTTGTATGTTTTGTAGGGATCTATGGTAACAGGTGCTGTTGTAGTCTCTACTGATAATGACATTACAAAATTATCGCATATGCACTTGGGACACATGGGTGAGAAAGGTTTAACATTGTTAAGAAAGAGAGTCCTACTTTGTGGTCAAAGAACTAGTATGATGGACTTTTGTGAGCATTGTATCTTTGGGAAGCAGAAACGAGTCAATTTCAGTTCTCCAGCTGTCCACAAAACTAAAGGTACTTTGGATTATATTCATTATAATCTTTGGGGGCCCTCTTATGTTCCATCTAAAGGTGGTTCCCGGTATATGTTAACTTTTATTTATGATTATTCAAGGAAGGTTTGGGTGTATTTATTGAAACATAAGAATGATGTTTTCTTAACCTTTAAGCAATGGAAAGTTTTGATTGAAAAACAGATAGGAAAAGATGTTAAACGACTATAGACAGGTAATGATTTGGAATTTTATGAAGGTGAATTCAATGAATTTTGCAAGAATGAAGGCATTGCTTGGCATCACACTGTCAGAATGACTCCACACAAGATGGAGTTGCCGAGTACATGAATCGGACTCTTTTAGAAAAGGCTCAGTGTATTATCTCCAATGTAGGGTTGACACTTGATTTTTGGGCAGAAACCATTGCTACAGCCTGCTACATCATCAACTGCTCTCCTTGTGCTCCTCTCAATTTCAAGACTCCGAAGGAAGTTTGGTCAGCTACTCCTGCTGATTACTCTACTTTAAGAATATTTGGGTGTCCAGAATATATGCTTGTAAATAAGGGAAAGTTAGAGCCTAGGGCTAAGAAATGTATTTTTCTCAGTTATGCTTCAAGGTGGAAGGATTTCGTTTGTGGGGTCCTGATCCCAAGTCACTTAAGTTTGTAATTAGTAAGGATGTTAAATTTGATGAGTCCTCTATGTTGTATCCTAGAAAAGAGTCTTGTAATCCCTGTAATTTAGAAAAAGAGGATAGTACACAGAAATAGGTGGAGTTAGAGATTGATAGCTTAAGTCCTTCACAAACGTCTTCTACATACCAGATAGATCAAATTGATTAACCAGATCCTAATCATGTTCGAGATGAATCAGTAGAAGAAGAAAATTCAATAGCTAGAGACAGACTAAGATGGGAGATTCGACCACCATAGAGGTATGCAAATTTAGTTACGTATGCTTTATCAGTGGCACAGAAAATAGGTGGAGATGGTGAACCTTCCATATATACGGAGGCAGTTTCAAGTATTGATGCTGATAACTGGGTGGTGGCCATGAATGAAGAAATGGAATCTTCGCACAAGAACGATACTTAGGTTCTAATGAAGCCGCCAAATGGTAAGAAAATTGTTGGTTGCAAATGGGTCTTTAAAGAAAAGAAGATACTTCAGGTGTTAAAAATGTAAGGTATAAAGCACGTTTAGTTGCAAAAGGGCTACAGTCAGGTACAAGGTGTTGATTTTAATGATGTTTTCTCACCAATGGTGAAACATAGTTTTATTCGTGTATTACTTGCATTGGTTGCCATGTTTGATTTGGAATTGGAACAGCTTAACGTTAAGACAGCATTCCTGCATGGCGAATTAGATGAGAAAATTTATATGAAACAACCTGAAGGTTTTGAAGTGGCAGGAAAAGAAGACCAGGTTTGTTTGTTGAAGAAATCCTTAGACAGATTGAAGCAGTCTCCAAGACAGTGGTATAAGAGGTTTGATTCATTTATGTTGGGTTATGGTTTCTCCAAAATCATGTATGATAGTTGTGTTTACTTTCGAAAGTTAGATGACGGCTCATTCATCTATTTGTTGTTATATATTGATGACATGCTCATTACTGCCAAGAATGTCACAGATATTCACCATTTGAAGGCCTTATTGCATGGTGAATTTGAGATGAAAGATTTGGAAGCAGCAAAGAAAATTCTTGGCATGGAGATAAGACGTGATCGAGGAGCTAGTAAATTATTCTTGATCAAGGAGAATTACTCAATAAACTTTTAGAGAGATTTGGAACGCAAAATGTCAAAGCAATTAGTACTCCTCTTTCTAGTCATTTTAGACTATCTGCTGCTTAATCACCACAGTCACAGGAAGAGTAGTGCCATCGGTAGTATTATGTATGCAATGGTATGTACTCGTCCCGATATTTCACAAGCTGTTAGTGTTATTAGCAAGTATATGGCCAATCTTGGAAAACAACATTGACAAGCGATGAAATAGATTCTTAGATACTTAAAGGGCACTTCAAACTTTTATTTGGAGTTTTGTAGAACTAGCAACACTTTGGTTGGTTTTGTAGATTCAGATTATGTTAGTGATCTAAAAAAACGTAGGTCTTTGACAGGTTATGTATTTTGCATTGGAGGTTGTGCTATTAGCTGGAAAGCTACTCTACAACATATAGTGGCTTTATCTACTAAAGAAGCATTATAGTTGAGAGGTTTATTTGGTGAATTATCTCTAAGTTAAGGGATTGTTACCGTTTATTGTGATAGTCAGAGTGTTATTCATTTGACAAAAGACTAGATGTATCATGAGAGGATAAAACATATTAATGTGAAGTATCATTTTATTCGGGATATTATTACAGAGAAGAAGGTACTTATTTAGAAGATCAACACTAAGAGCAATCCTGCTGACATGTTTACGAAAGCTCTTCCAGTTTATAAGTTTAAGTAATGCTTGGACTTGATTGGCGTTTATAGTTGGTGATATAGCTTTTTGGGGCATTGTCGAAGTAGGTGGAGTAGATCACTAATTGCTCGAGGCCAAGTCAAGGTGGAGATTTATTGTATGCCTTGGCCCCTTTCCCTAAGTCAAAAATTGTTAGTCAACAACATTTCTTTAAGTCAAAAATTGTTGGGCAACAGACTGAAAAAATTAGATGTGCATTTAGCTTATAGCAGAAATTGTATACACGATTTGCTGAAGATTTGCTTGATATTTTCTGAAGATTTGTGGCGAAATTAACAGAAGCTTGGGATTTTCCCTATAAATAGAGAAGTTTATAGAAACTCTCAACACACTAAAAACCAATCCTTCCATTCTTTCTTCAGTCTTTTGTATATTTGACGAGGTTTCAAAAATTTTTGTTCCAGCCTTTGTACTGTTGTACGTTCTCTACTTATTAGTAAATTCGGCTCATCCTTCGGCCGTAGATGTAGGTCATGTTGACTGAATCACGTAAATTCTTGTGTCTTGTCCCATTTATTTTACCTCTTCTTTATCTTTTGTTATTAAGATTCGAGCTATTAAATTCAACTAGTGTCTGATCCAAAGGGCATTTTCTTTAACAAACTGGTATAAGAGCTTCTCTTATTGGTCTAACTTATCGTATGCTCTATGGTTGCCACTAAGGTGGACCCCTCCACATCAGTCTAAATGGGGCCTAAGGTAGTATACTTGCTAATCATTATTAGGAACTATAATGAGATCTCATCAAGGATGAGAAACTTCTCGTTCATTTTCTCAGATTCAACATTGTTCAACCTATTAGGTGTAGATGGCTTCAAAGTTTTTGTTAAATTCTTTAGGCATGGAATTTGAAGACGATTTTCAAATTCAAATCTTATTATCAAACTTGACTGACCTAGGTTTATACAAAGCTCTAAAAGGAGAGAAGATTGTTATAGGAGACAAAGAGAGGGTTTCTATAGACGTAAAGGACATATATATATATGACTCATATGATTTAATGGTACTGATTCTAAATCACCATAGCTACCCAAATTAAAACTCTCAGAGCAACTAGTTTCCCTCCTAGAACTACTCATATCATTCTTGCTACTTTTATAACTTATAATATGAAGAAAGTGTGTAAACTTCCCTGTTAGAAAAAAGAAAGGTCTATGGATCGCCTTAACTCATAATCCTCTTAATAATACATGCAAACAAATACATAGGTGCTTAATCTCTCTAAAAAATTTCTAAAGATGGAAAAACTGAGCCTTTTTACTTTTATAGAGAGATGGATGATCGAGATTGGATTAGGTTGAATATTAAGATAAAATGATTCATTACCTCTATGTGGATAGAGAAAATGTCTCTATGATAGTTATAATCCATAAAATAATACTTTTGGAGAATATTTCTAGTTAGGCTTCTAAAGGATGATTCTCGTCAAATCTTCAAGCTACCTATAGTCCTGTCAAAAGAAGGTTAGATATAGGTTATTGAAGATGATTATGGATCTATATCAAGTCATTAATTTGCTCTATACAGGTTTATAAGTGGAAAGCCATGGATGAGTAATCGAATATGATTAAAAAATTTTTAGAAACAAACATTCCTATGGTGACTTCATATCGGTTGTTTGTTTTATCTCAATTCTACATCTATCAATACTTATCATTGTCATTTGAAGAGCATTCTTGGAATATTGTTAACTTATCCTCTGAAGACCTATAGTGCGTATTATTCAGGGATTAATGAATGATGTTAAAATGGCCTAAAGGCCTTCAATTAATGAATGAATCTTCCATTCCTATAGACCTAAATACTATAAGTTTCTTCTTATATAAAACAATTTTTGATAAGAAACTAAGGGAAAGAGATACACCCCAATAAGTGTACGGATTATACCTAAGTTAATCTATTAATGGTCATAATTCTTCTTCAAGTTTGCATGTTTTAACCCCACTTATCAAGCTTAATTATCTAAAAAATTCTAATTAAGATATGATTTAACCATATGAGGAGGTGGAGTCTTAGTTGAAGAAAAACTGAGCTACCTAATAGACGTTAGATTCTAAGGATAATCAGAGCTCAACTATATATCAAATAAGGGTTGTCTATAAAAAGGAGACACTCTAAGTTAAGTTCTCATAATGACCATCGTTAAGCACAATTTATGATCTTGTTGTATACTAATTAATACCTTTCAACTTTACTTATATTAGTGTCAAGGAGTTCTTTTTAATACAACCTCGATTAGTTAATAGTAGTTTTTTGCAAGCCTATTAAATTGAGGTCAGTCCAATAGGTCTATCGTCAATTCAATCTTCATCACCAACAAACCATTTAATGTAAGGATAGCTAATTAAAATCCATTAAAATCCTACAGGATATTTGAGAACATACAAATTCTTCTCTATGGCGTTCTCTTCTCACTTAAACTTTATTCTTTATAACTAACCAAGTTGGACTTAGTTTTATACAAACAATGGTTGGAACTATTTGGAAGAAGATGATCATAGAGTTTTAATGACAAAATCAATTAAAAAAGTTATGAGGTATAGATAAGTTAGGGATAATGAATTACAAAGTGTCGAATTTTTCTAAATTTTTGGTGGGTCAAAGACATAGGGCTCCTTTTTGGTTTAAGTAAGTTTACAAAACTTTCTAATCTTTAAAATTATAAAAATATTTCTTGTAATTTTCAATTTTTTAGTGATTAAATCAAACAATAATTAGTTCAGATTAGGTCTAAGAGCTTGATTAAGTTATCATTATCAACAAAATTTGATTAATATCTGTGTAATTTTCATGTTACATGAGTTTCTTTATTATTTAACAAAAGTCACTACAACAAACATACCCTTTCCTGATGAATTATTTTGTGACGAAATGAAATTCGTCGCCAAAAGATAACATATTGCGACAACTAAAAGCATTTGTCCCTAAAACTAACCATTATCGATGAAACTAAAAAGTGTCACAAAAGGGAAAACCTTTAGGGACGTATATAAAAAATCATCGCCAAATGCTGAATATTTAGTGATGATTATGAAAAATCATCACTAAATGATGCACAATGGGTGAGGAAGTCAAATATTCGTCGCTAAATAATCTTATGGTGACGATTTTAGAAAACGTCACCATAACTTATCAAACATTTAGTGACGAATCCAGAAAATCATCACTCAAGATTCTATATTTGGTGATGATATTCTAAAGCGTGACCAAAAGGCCAATATTTGGTGACGAAAGTTTCATTTGGTCACAAAAGGTTAAATATTCAGCGATGATTTTTTGTCATCGACACTAAATGTCAAGCATTCAGTGACGATTTCCAGAGATCGTCACTAAATGGTGCATAGAATTCTTGAAATCATCGCTGAATCACTACAAGAAATCACTGAATAGCTGCGGAATATTAGCAACAGAAAAAAGTCGACGCTATTTACCGACGAAAATATCCAATCTGTCGGTAAATACAACATTATTTTGGAATATAGCGACAGAAAAACAAATCAGTCGGCAAAACTAGAGGGAAGGAATTTCACACAAACTCTCTGACGGCATATAGAGACGACTAAGCCTACGATGTCGACAAAAATTACGGGAACTGTTAACGCAACTTAATTGCTTCAGACATATACCAAAGGAAATATTTCTGTCAGTATATTTACCAATGAATTATGAACTTCCGTTGGCAATAAATGCGTGACTGTTGTAAAATTGTTAAGCAACTTGATTTAGCGACGGAATTTATGTTTCGTCATAACAAGAAATTGATGTAAAGAGACAACTAGGACACTTAAATATCGACGGAATTGATATTCCATCGGTAAATCATATCCATTTGGGTAACCAAACGTCGTCATTTGGATGAAGACGATGATAAACTTGAAGCATCGACGGAATATGTATTCCGTTGATGATTCCACGTGAACATTAACAACGGAAATCATCTTCCGTCGATAACTATCGGCAACTTGCATCATCGTTTTACTGAAGACGACGATATAAATCATAGAATACCGATGGAATTAGTATTCTGTCGGTATTTAAGTTCCCACCGCTAAGAATTACCGCTCTTTTAGCGACAGAATTTGTATTTCGTCGATAAATTTTGGCAAGTTTAACCTATATTACCGACGGAATTAGTATTCCGTCAGTATTTGAGTCTCCACCATCACGAATTACTGCTCCTTTAGTGAAAAAATTTGTATTCGGTCGATAAATGTCGGCAAGTTGCGTTGAGAAGACGACGAGGGAAAACCTAAATTACCGACAGAATTTTGAGGTCCGTCAGTAATTCGACGCTTTTAACTCGAGCTCCACCCCCTCCCCTCCCCCCCTCCCC